>JAVTVY010018406.1:0-82701 GCA_036873755.1 Hanleya hanleyi
AGGCGCTTGGTGGAATAGCCCTGTTTTATAAGTTTCTGCAACAATGTTTTGTGACGTTGATTGAAATCATCACATTTAACACAGGATCTAGCAAATGCTACTAAGCGAGATATGTATACGCCATATGCAGGTCCCACTGGAATATTACTGTCCAGAAAGGGATAGTTACGATGTCGAAATTGTAATCATCTCTTTTGTCATAAAGTCGACGAGAGAGAATGCCCGCTTCATTTTATAGAGGTAGAGATCTAAATAAGATGTGCCTGTAGGGCTATCTGTAGTTTCCTTCAAATCCAGTGAAGGTGGATATATATCCTTCACTGCGTCATTTATATAGCGATTATCCACAGCGAGAAGATCGTCTATATAGCGTTTGGTGAATGAGAAGGAACGGGCTTTGAGTGGATCGGTTTTGAAAGCGCCAGCATATAGTCATATTCATAAGAGAACAGATACAGGTCAGCCAACAGGGGTGCACAATTAGTACCCATTGGAATACCTATATGCTGCTGATATATTGTGTTGCCAAATTTCACATAGATATTTTTAATGAGAAATTCAAGCAACTCTATAAACAAAGAAAAACAAAGACCAGCCATGAAACAGAACACCTATGACGACAAATATTATGAAACAGCACCAAATGGAGATGAACATGATGAAGATCATCATCGTCGGTCCACAAGAACGTCCAGAATACTCGACCCTGTACCACGCCAGACACGCTACCCCACCGAACTGAGCAACCAGAATACCAATCCTAAACCACACAGACACGCTATATATGACACCGAAATGACGCCACAACACAGAATATCATCCTTTGACTTTCACACAATATAGGACGTAGACCTGCCGTCCTGTGCCCCAATACACACTCCAAGCAATTTTTACAGGCACAGATTTCTGGAAGAACCCACCCTGTTCCCAAGGGCGTCGTTAGGGAAGTCGATTAGAAAAATCCTGAAGACGCCCATGGTTCTCCCAGTTTTTTCTGGACGGCTTTGTGCGTACAAAGGGGTACCAAGACAAAGGAATCATCCACGCGATTAGACCAGTGAACTCATATTTACTAGTATAGCTTAACCAAAAAAACCCGAAAGAGACTTACGAACTTGTACATAGCGACTCTTATTTACTTCTATTTATATCTCCTGCTAATCTATCATTGTTATCTATCATTATTTATTTATTTATTCATTTATTTATTTATATATCTAGCGCTGGAAAAGATATTAAAAGAAAACAAAGAAATGTACCGCGAAATCCAAATAAAACATTGAGTTGATGGGCCGCGAAATCCGAATGGGAAGCGGCCCTTAAACTACAATTTCAATCAATCACCACCACAGCATAATTATTCAATTAAGCAAACTTGGGATTAAGGGAAGAATGCAACACTGGATAAAAAACTTCCTAAACAACAGAAATTTTAAAGTTCGCCTAGGAAACACCCTATCCACCGACCATCAACTAGACAACGGTACCCCTCAGGGAAGCATCATTAGCCCCACCCTTTTTAACATCCTCATCAATGGCCTAGCCGATGAAATTGACACGAAACATCCAGAAGTAGAACAGTCCCTATTTGCTGACGATTCTGCCCTCTGGAAAACCGCACGTTCCATAAAAAAAACTTACAGGTATAATGCAAAAAACACTATATACAATTAGTGGCTGGGCGGATAAATGGGGCTTCAAATTTTCCGCTCTCAAAACAACGGGTATTATATTCTCAAACAATAAACACATTGACGTTAAACTATCACTAGGAGGTCAGAAAATTGAATTCAAAAATAGTATTAAATATCTAGGTATGATCTTTGACAGAAAACTCACATGGAAAGACCACATCGATCAACTAGTTCTTCGGTGCAATAAAGACCTGAACCTCATGAGGTGTGTGTCTAGGACAAACTGGGGAGCGAGTAAATATAGTTTGATAAAATTATACCAAACTCTTATTAGGTCAAAAATAGATTACGGGTCCATCGCCTACCAATCAGCATGCAAGACACAACTAAAAAGAATAGACAGCATCCAATATTCTGCTCTAAAAATAGCTACTGGAGCCTTCAAGGGAACCGCCTTATGTAGTCTTCAAATAAAAACCAATGAGAAACCTCTTCGTTTAAGACGAGAGGAACTGTCCCTGAAATATGCAGGAAAAACTAGAGCTAAGGGCGATAATCACCCATGCCACAACATTTTTGAAGATAAAAGTGAATATGAATATTTAAAGAAAAACTGGAAAAAGACTCCGCCCCCCTCGGCTACACCGTAAATAACGTATTCCGAGAACACGAAATACCCATCGCACACATCTGCGACACAGACAAAATCACTAGGCCACCCTGGAAATTAGAGTCGCCCCACGTGGACACAAGTATATACGACTACCTCACAAAGAAGGACAACCCAGACTTTATAAGAGCCACCACCCTTGAATATATCAACCAAAACTGAAAAAAATACTTAAAAATCTATACAGACGGATCGAAAAACACAAGTAATAACACAGGATCAGCTTTTGTTATACCTGAGCTCAACATACAAAATGGTTTCAAACTTCCAGACAACAGGTCTGTATACACTAGTGAACTGACTGCTATAATTAAGGCTCTCGAATGGATCATCGAGCACAAACCAATCCATGCGGTGATACTCAGTGACTCCCTTAGTGGACTCACATCCATTGAAAATTCTATATCTGACAGTAGACATGATCTCATACACAAAATAGAATGTATCTGTGCACAAATACACAACGAGGGCATAGACGCCATTTTAGCATGGGTCCACGCGCATGTCAACATCAGAGGCAACGAAGCAGCCGATAAAACTGCCAAAGACAGTCTTGCCAAAACTACACACGATGTGCCAATAGGATTAGGATGTAAAGAACTCAACACTATCATTAGACGCAAAATAGATAGCAAGTGGCAAAAGGAATGGAACGAAGAAGAACGTGGACGATGGTTACATAAGATTCTTGATGGAGAGAAAAGACAAGTTCAAGGATTCCAGTTAGACAATAAGCGTGATGACCGCATCATCACAAGATTAAGACTAGGCAAAACCGGACAAATCACATCTGTCCATGCTTCTGAAAAACACCTCACCACTGTACCGCATGCAACAATGTAGAAGAAACAATAGAACATGTCCTACTTGAATGCCCTAAACACTACCCACAACGCGAGGCACTTAGAAACGACTTAAAAAAATTCAACACTCCCTTAACATTACCAGCGATATTAAACCCTAAGCCCTCCATTGGAAAACAGGTATTCAAGTCCTTAATAAATTTTATCAAAACTGCTGGCTATTATTCCAGTATATAACACTACCCCAGTGCATGCGCACCACTAACTAACAATATCAGCATTGGCCAAAATTTCTCTTTTGGAATAAAATATAGGCAATGTGGGCACCGGAGATATCATGTTCCGTGTGGGCCGGTTGCCACATTAGTCTCAAAAATTGGAGGCCAAGACCAATCAACATCCCTGCGACAATATTGGCCAAAAATCCCTCTTTCGCAATAAAATATAGGCAATGTGAGCACCGGAGATACCATGTTCCGTGTGGGCCGGTTGCCACATTAATCTCAAAAATCGGAGGCCAAGACCAATCAACATCCCTGCGACAATATTGGCCAAAAATCTCTTTTGCGCAATAAAATATAAGCAATGTGGGCACCGGAGATACCATGTTCCGTGTGGGCCGGTTGCCACATTAGTCTCAAAAATCGGAGGCCAAGACCAATCAACATCCCTGCGACAATATTGGCCAAAAATCTCTCTTTCGCAATAAAATAGGCAATGTGGGCACCGGAGATGCCATGTTCCGTGTGGGCCGGTAACCACATTCGTCTCTAAAACCTAAAGGCCGCTACCAATTCAACAATCAAGGACATAAATCATTAGCACACGTCCAAGAAACAACCACGCACACAAATAATGTCACTCACAAAAATGAAAACTACACACTATTCATTGTATACTTTCAGAAATGGAAATGAACATGACGGAGATCATCATCGTCGGTTCGAGCTACATCCATAGACTGGAGAGCAGCATCCTTCGAAAACAAGTCCCGGGCTCTAGGCTAGACTTTGGCACAGGCCAGGATATTCGATTCTTTGATATTGGAGGGGCCAGAGTCGGGACCCTACGAAACTCGAACAAACTGGAAAACCTCCTACGGGAGACAAATCCTGACCTACTCATCCTCCACATTGGAGGAAATGATGCTGACTGCTACAAGAATGAATCGGCAATTTACTACGACATCATGGCCCTGATAGGTGAACTCCAGACCAAATTCCAAATTCCGAGGATCTACATCAGTCAGCTGGTGTTCCATCAGGTAACTCGGCACATTTCGGTCCATTCATACAACAATAAAATTCAAAAACTTAACCAACTACACACAATGGCCACTTTTTGGAAACACCGAGGAATGATCCACCCCCTAAAACAAATCCTAATCCACGACGGAGTCCACCTAAAGCATTTAGGGCAGGAGCTGTGCTACCGGTCTATGCGACGGGCCATACTGGGAGCCATGAGGAGCAGACATTACTGAAAACAAGACGGAAACCAGGGAAAATAAAATTAAAAAAAAAAAAAAAAACAGAAAAAAAGAAACGCCCCCAAAACAGAAAACAATGGACCAGGAGATGACAAACACAAACACCGACGAACTGATCTAACAGAAGCTACCAAGGCATTATTAAAGGAAAAATGAACAACAAAAACATTAGAAAACCAACAGATTCTGAACCAGAGGAATAGCACCGATATATCTACCCGCTTACGATCTCAACAAACCAAACGAACTGACGACAAATACCCAAAGCCCCATTTGGGTGAGCCGTGCCGCATTGGGATGGGGTGCAGGTTTCCTCGAGTATGGCGACAAAGTACTATACCGGGGTTTTACCTGGCCGGCGGTGGGGCGGAAAAGAACTAAAAATAATAATGCAGAGAACAATGGAACTGTAAAACAACTGCCAATTGCTATTTAATATTTGTTTTATTTTGTATATACTCCTTTTCCACTACTCCATGTACATAGAACTTTACCTTGTAAATAGTCGTTATTATACAAAGTATAGACAAAATATATTCCAGTCAAGAATACACATGTAAATACCTATGTAATCTATTTGGTGGGCCGCGAAATCCGTAAGGGAAGCGGCCCTTAAAAGTCAATAAATAAATCAATCAATCACCACCACAGTTCCATAACACATCTGCTTTCGCCCGAAACTCATCATTTCATTATAAGCAAACAAGATGCATACTTCGTTTACAGCAATTTCTTCGGACTATTTGATCCCCTTATGTGTGGATACCAATATAATTTACACAATAGATGAAGAGAAATTTCCGGGTTTGAACGACGGTCAGCATCATAAAGAATCAGCCTTGATGATCGTGCCGGGATACGAACCTATACTGTTTGGGATGTTACTGACCCGAATGCGACAGGAAACGAGACACCTTCATCATCTTTCGATCAAGATAATTTGTTCGATCTCATAGGTATGTACGGTATATCCTTTGGGCCCCACATATCTACGTCGGGTAGTTCTCAGTAGCTGTCTTCAAGTGTACTGTTAACCAGGAAAACTTATTTAAATTATGCACCAGTATACTTAATTATAACACAGTTGTACTGTTACTCACAAGTCCCAACATCTTCATATACCTTGATTTTAAAACCTCTATTTCTTTTTTAGATTCTTGTGAAGACTTCGATGTTGAAGGCCCGTCTGATCATCTGTTTGGCATTACGCCTGAGTTGACCATGGATATGCCGGAAGAGACCACGATATCTGACATCACAAATGATATTGTCAATCGAGCAAAGGTCACAGATGCCAAACACTGCAACGACGAAGATCTCGTAGAATCTACAATATTTCCGGGACAATTTGATTGTGCGGAAAATTCGCAATCCACTTCAAACTGCCAATCGGAATATATAAAAAGAACAGTAGATAGGAAAAGAACGTTCCCAGAAACAGACGATGTTGATGAGGATATCAGGTGCTCGAAGAAAAGAAAACTAGATACAGATAGTGACAATTTCGAAGGACCACGTTGGATCGATGCTCGCACGAAGTCCAAAATACATTTGTCAAAATCTAGTTATAGTCTGATATCAGTGCTGAATTCCAGTATACCCATTTACTCACATTGTGATATGTTACTCAGTGACCTTGACCCCGTACGAGAATGGTGAAGGGACAAGGGATATATTCTTGTGAAACTCGTGCTCCGATCCTAATTGTGCATTTAGTTACTACCATTGCGGCTGCATTCATTTCCACTTTTCATCTAATTTCTATCATGTTCTATACTAGTGCTGTTATGTTCATGGACTGTTTCATGATTTTTTGCTATGATCTTTTTCTCAAAATATATTGATAAAAAAAGAATGTAACTTTTTCTTATGTTTTGTTCTCTTCAAGATCCGACCCTTCTCAAAGTGTAGCGATTTCCGCCATCTACTCGGTAAATATTTTCCTGAAACTGGGCTGAAAATTTCCACAATATATCTTGGTCACAATATCTAAAATTAAATTGAAAATGATCGCAGTGACGAGATATACTAAAATCTGTAGACTTTTCGGTCGGACTATCCAAATATAATAATAATGTTCTATCATCTCACATCGTCAAGCTCTACCAGAACATGGAATCCATGTTAGAAACATTGTAATGTATATTCCAAATTGAATTTGGTGAGTGATAATTATCGTACATTTCACCCGCTGGCTAGCAACTACCTTCCAGCATCGTACATGTACAGGTATCCGGTCTATGTCCCGTTGCCCACACCAAAAGGTAAAGCTAGTCATTTATGAATTGTTCTCTTGCTATCTTCCAACCCAGTTAATAAAAGAATTGCAGTCTTTCCTGGGCATACGCGGGAAGTCGGTGTAAAACTTTCATCAGAATTCGATGAGGGCTCCTCGAGATATTGCTTAGAAATCAAATCAAGATTTTGCCACCAGGTGGCACCACCTGTAGGCGCAAGTGAGCGTAAAGCAATCTCAAGCAACATCTTATGGCATATGACCACCAAATCTGAGAAGAATGCGCTAAGATGCTGCCATAAAACGAACTTCGAATTCTGCCACCAAGTGACGCTACCTGTAGGCGCAAGGAGGAAAAACGCAATCACAAGCGACACCTTCTGGAATGGTATATCCTTACCAAATTTGAGAAGCATCCGATAAACGGATCTCAAGTTATTACCCGGAAAGGTGGCGCTACTTGTAGATGCAACTGAGCGAAACGCAATCCCAAGCAAAATCTCCTGGCAGGATATATGCTTGCACAATTTTAGAAGAATCTGATGAGCAGTTCTCGAGTTATTACACGGAAACAAATTTCGACTTATGCCATCAGGTGGTGCCAACTGTAAGCAGAAGCGGATGAACGCAATCTTCATTGACATCTCATGGTAAGGTATAGGCACACAAAATTTGGGAAGAATCCGATGAGCGGTTCCCAAGTTATTGTCCGGGAACCAAATTTAGGAGTCGCCATGCACCTGTACGCACAAGGGGGCGGAACTAAATCCCAAGCGACATCTCATGGCATGGTATATGCATACCAGATTTGGGAAGAATCTGATGAGCGCTTCTCAAGACCCGTAAACATAGGTTATTTTGGAGGAATTCGACAAAGTTTTTCAAACTGATCACTAGTGGTGTCACCTACAGCAAGATCTTGCAAGAAACGCATATGCCGAATTTCGGATGAATCCGATGAAACGTTTTGATTTTATCGTAGGCAAAACAGAACGGATGGAATATTGGAACCAGAGTGGCGCCACCTTCAGGCAGATCTTGCTGAAATGCAAGGAATGCATATGCTAAGTTTCGGAGGAATCCGACAAAGCGTTTCAAAGCTTGAGAGAATTCGCACGGACATCCACAGAAGTATGGAACGAACCCTAGTGGCGCCACTTTCAGGCAGATCCAGCTGAAACGCAACACCGAAGCAACGTCGCAAGAAACGCATACGCCAAATTTCGACGGAATTCGACAAAGCGTTTAAATTCTTACTTGCGAAGAATTTGCACGGACAGGAACGGACATCCATAGAAGGATAGAACAAAACTCAGTGGTGCCACTCAGGCGGATGCTGCTGAAACGCAACCAGTCATTCAGCTCAACGTTTTGTCGCAAGATGCATCAATCTGATTGAAACCAGACCTAAAACTAACGCTCCCCATCTGACATGTCGCTGATTTTAGATCTGACTCCAACACTGGCGTTTCCGTGTTACACAGACCTAGCTGAGATTAATTTCTCCTACATGATGGCCATACATGCATAGTCACACATGTCCAGCTAATCATATCGTAGTTTATATTGTCCCCATAATGTATCTACCGACACAAAAAATGTTATTTTTAATAATTTCCTGATTTTGGGGTCACAGTGACCTTTGACCTTCGACCTTGACCTATTTTTTGGTATGCGACACTTCAATTCCCCCTATTGATCCACTCACAAAAAATTAGAAATTTTTAATGATTTCCTGATTTTTCAGTCACAATGATTTTTGACCTCTGACCTCGACCCACATTTGATATGCAACACATCGTTCCCCCTAGGGCATCCACTCACCAAAAATTAGAACTGTAGATAGAAAACTGTCAATGATCAACGATTTCCTGATTTTAGGCACCAGTGACCTTTGACCTCTGACCTCGGCCTCAAGTTTTATACGCGACACATCGTCTCCACCTGGCCTATCCACTCACAAAAAACTGCAACTAAGGATAGAAAACGTTCACAGATATAGACCGGACACGAACACTTCAGTGATTTCCTGTTTTTTAGGCCAGTGACCTTTGACCTCTGACCCCGACCTTCATTTTGGTACGCGACACATCGTCTTTCCGTAAGGTATCCACTCACCAAAAATTGGAACTGTAGATAGAAAATTGTCCCAGATATAGACCAGACACGAGGGACGGACAGACGGACGGACGGACACACGGACGGAAACCGCCAACAAATAATACGTCCGCCTTTTGGCGGGCGTATAAAAACGATGATGTTCGATTAACATAAATATGATTTAGATATATCTATCAATTAAAAGATTAAATTTCATGATGAATGTAACGAGGCCAAAATCACGAGGCCAAACTGCCTCCCCCAACGCAGCTGTGGTCTGAGCTTGCGGTTTAGGCCCGTCTCTGGAAGCGACAGGCGTACGATATGGAAAGTAAAACTCATCTTTTCATATAGTTTAGTTCGTTTCATCACATGAATATGTTATCCTCTATTAAAGATGATGATGTTCGATTAACATAATAAAATGTAGATATATCGATCAATTGGAAGAGACATTCTTCTGTGTATAAATCACGAGGTCAACCTATCTCACCTGAATCAGCTGTGGTCTGAGCTTGATGTTTCAAAAATACACCCCGAGGTTGAGCAGAAGCTATGTGATTGGTCAGCACTCCGAACAGAGAAATGGGAGTGATGGCCCCAGATATTAATCAGGGAAAATCAGAGGGGGAGCGGTTTTTTCAGATCTTGTTTTAATAAGATTGAGAATGCATATGCCAAATTTCGGAGGAATCAGACAAAGTCTTTCAAAGTTCGTCTGCGAAGAATTCGCACGGACGTGTACGGACAATTTAAACGAAACCCATTTTAAAGTCCCCCGGTCGTGTCGGGGAACAAAAGGTATACCCTCCCCGACCAACCGAACTCCGTAATTCTTAACCCTACCTCAGAGCTACGAAGCTCTGGTGAAAAAAATTCTTGAGTTGGGCGAGGCGAAAAGATTTTTTGGCCGGGGGTCTGGGGGGCGCCTAGGGCCCCAGCCGCTAGACGTTCTCAGACGCTCCAAAACGCATCAGACGCATTTCCAGACAATAAATTTCCAAATGAGATTATGTCAATTTTTATAGAAAAATTGTCAAAAATGTCATATTACATCCTTTTTCATCAAAAAATGAGTCACAATGTTGATAAATGAACTTTTGAGAAGATATTCTATGAATTCCGTGAGATTTCTAAATTCTTCCGTGAGACCGGGAGGTTAGTCCATATTTCTCGAGACTCACCGAAATTCCGTGCGACTTGGCAGGTCTGCTACCTGGCTGGCGGGGGGGGCGAAATGGCCCCCACCCCCTACCAAACGTTCTGCGCTATCGCCGGAACGACAAAAAATGGAGAGCTGAAACTCCTTGACTTTATATTTTATCACATTAAATTCAAGATGGCGGCCACGTGGGGTATCAGAAAAGTGATGTTTTTGCCATATTTCTTCAAAATTTATGCTTTTCCGCAATGAAAAGCGGGCAAAAACTGTTTTATTTCACATCACATTAATATTTACTAATTCATCATGCAGTTTTTGCGGAGAAATTGCATAAATAATAATTTGATAAATCCGATCAAAAAATCGACCAAAAAATGCCGTTTTTGAAAACGTCATCAAAGCGGCCATCTTGGATTTTTTTTTACATTTTCTGGTAGAGCTTGACCCAAGGGCATGGTGTAGTAAATTTCAGCCCCCTAGCTCAAGGGGTAAGAAAAATAATGGGGGGGGGGCAGGTCAGTTGGTAAACAGTGACACTATCAGGCAGACTGGTGGAATCTGTGATGACCAAAGGACTCGTTGGCGTTTAAATCCTAGACAAGCACATACCAATATTACACACACACGCGCACACAAAAACAAACAATTGTTGTCAAGTATAAAAGAGCCTCACTTTATTTTTCGTTTTTCTGATGTCAATAAGAAACTAGGAGGATTGAAAACAATCGACGTGAATAACTACCCGAAACCTGTATCTGGACAAGAGAAATTCAGATCTGCATGAAAACGAGATGGATAAACATGAAGTGATTATTTACAAGAATTAAAACTTTATTTTTTAGAATATATCAACACTTTCATTTTGGTGTACAACTGGCTAGTTTACTGAACCAGCTTTTCTCTATGTAGACTAACCACGTGTATCGGCGGGATTCGAAACAGATCCACTAACTTACCTACGTACTTTACTTAACCCTAGCAGGCCAGGGGGAAGTTGGTGGTGGGGGGGGGAGGAGCCATGCACACCAAGCATCAAATAAACACAACAAACATGTATTAAGGTAATGACTAAACATACCGAATAATGACAAAAAGACATATGACCCCACTGGCAAATTCTCTGACTGCATATCTGTAAACATCAAAACAACAAAAAAAGATCCCTGAATGATACGCTTTATTGTAGATCTTGAATGACATGACCACATGGCCCCTTGCACCGGCTTGAGCTGTTATCCGAGAGCAATGATGTAATAGCTCTATCAAGTCGTGTGATGGAATGTGATGAACTATGACTGTGACCGTTAGATCGATGAAATGATCCAACATGTCCAATGGGCAAAATAATAGTGGAATGCAAGTTCTTAGTCACAAGTCTGTGAGGCCGATGCCAACCAAGCGCTTCATTTTCATCCATCTTAACCACAGTAACAAACTATAATCAGAGTGATTTAAATGTACAGAGGGGTCGAAACATCCACCAGCAGAATGTCACCATATACAGAAACCAATTAAACATGACAGCAAAAAGAAGGTCGAGAAAGATGCCGGTGTGCTTACAAGTCATAATATGACCCCACAACCCAATATTGCTCCCGAGGGTAATAGGTAAGTTCCATAAGTAGTGGATGGATTCAATAAGTGTAGCATGATGTAAGTTTTTTAAAATATATGAGGGTATGACATCAGGCAAAATGGTCACTCCCCAGACCTGAGCAGGTCTCAAATTGCCCAGGTCACGTAGGGTAAAGAAGAGCCTGTTATAAAGCGAGACTAGATCTTGTGAAATCATTGTTTCTTACATTTGTATTGACATCAGGTTTGGACATCTTATGCACATATTAGATTATCTTCTAGCATGTCTAGGTAATGAAATGGTGCTCACATAGTTGCCCTAACTAAAATAGTGTTCAAGAAATCTGCTCTCTAAAACTACGAAAGAGAAAATGTTGCACCTTGCTCATGGCTATATACTATATAGAGAAAATTTAAAACATACCACAAGGTAAATTGCATCAATGTCTGTTTGTTGATATAAAATGAATAACCTCATTTTGATTATTTCAGATGATTTTTACTTGTAATATTTTACTAGTAAAAATCCACCGAAATAACAAATATGAGGTTATTCATTTTGTATGATCATTGCATGGATGGTGTAAAAATCTAAAAAAAAAAGAAAAAAAAAGAAAAAAAAAGTGTAATTTTACAATATTGAATCGAACTTATCAACACTTGCAGATTACCGGTATTTGCCCAAGTGTTCACATTGATACTTTGTTAAAATTGATCCTGTTTCTCCGAAGAGTCAAACATAAATTTATAAAGATGACCAGTAACAGCAAATCACAATAAATTACTAACCTCACAATGCCCATGGAGGTCTAAACAGGTATCTCTTTATACCTACCTCCATGCTAACATTAACCCTGAGTGATAATCATAAGACAAAGGCTGATTGATCCACAATATACAGTCACATTAACGTCATACACTACCAGTACTAGTAGAAAGAACACATGCAGACGTTCAAGAGAAATGACACATGAAAGACAGTGCTAACTATATATGCTTTCTGGACAACAGGACTTTTAAAGTTTGTAGCTTATCATTTGTTCCATCATTTGCATGACAGAGCACAGAACCTACAAAAGATACATACCAGTACATCTTTTCCACAAGACTGAATTCAACATAAGGCCAACAGATGACAAACCAAAGCAATTATCCCAAAGAATTTCTCCTACAACAATATCACTCTGCTGATCCAAAACAATCTCATAAGTTTCCCCAAGTATTCGCAACCGAGGTGAATTTGAAAAGCTCACTTTTCACCAGAACAAGTGATCTTACTGAGTAATCAAAAACATTATTTGTGTTAACAGAGGTCTTAAGTATTCGAAAAATTCTGATTGTTCATGCTAGCATTGTAGATGTAGTTCATTGTTGTTGCTCAATGGGAAAACTGATCAGTGAATTGAAAAAGTTGTACATTGAACAAATCCTACCAACATCATGAGATAGATACTATTTTGAACATAAAAAAGTTGAAGTTGATTTTTATTTGGTTTTGAATGTATTATATGATCAATTAAATCTAACGTTTAAACCTCTATTTTTCCCCTGGTTGTGCGATGGAAAATATTGCAATATTAATTCATTACGGGATGGAAAATGTTCCCAAAGCTATAAGTAAACTAAATTTCACGTACATTACAAGATGGTGTTACTTTAAACAAATAAGAATGAAGAACTAAAATTGATCTGTGTACCAAAATATGTTGTTATGTCTTGCCGTTCTAGCCATGTATCATGCTACAAGTACAAGTAGCAAACTGACTTTTCATTCCGTTTCTTTTTTTTTGTTCACTTGGTAAAGGCCGGGGCAAAAGGATAAAAAATTCATGCATTAAATTGTGTTTACATGGAGCTCAGAGTTGGTAGTAGTACAAAATAAGTTGTAGTTTCTTGCTGTTCTATCCATGTATCATGCTACAAGTACAAGTAGCAAATTGACTTTTCATTCCGTTTCTTCTTTTTTTGTTCACTTGATAAAGGCCCAGGCAAGAGGATCGAAAGTTCATGCATTAAATTGTGTTTACATGGAGCTCAGAGTTGGTAATATTATTCTTTTTCTTGTTTTACCTGCAACAATCTGTTCAAACATGATGGCAGGGTTGAGATGTCCTGACCCGTCCGGAGTCGAGCAAACACATCTACCTGACCAAAGGCATACACAGCCACACCAGGAGTTAGTGGCTGAGACACGTTAACATTAGTGAATGTGTGGATAACACGGTCATATGTACAGTCCAGTACGGTCAGTGTTCTTCTGTTACAGTCCAAGTAAAATCCCTGCTGGACAGTCCCACATTGGGTTGCACCACATGGAAATACGGGTAGATACGAGACACATATTTTGTTATCCCAGCAAGTGAAATTGTATATATTCGATTTTTTTTGAATGGCCACTCCCCAGGAATGAGGAGTCTCACCAAAGTATCGGGGTAGTGGTCCACTCTGATGTAGGACACCCGCCGAATACACCAGCCTGTTTTGTGCCTGCTCGATCTTGACGCTATAGGTGACGTCTATCTCCCAGTACAGCCTCCCCTCCTTGAATGACTTGTCACCCAGAGCTCCATGCAGTGTTTCCTTAGCTGCACAGTGTAATACATTCACTAAGTGTTTACCTTGGTTCTGTACAGAAATACAGTCATGTAGTTCTTTCTGAAGAGAGAACACTGGACCTGAAAGTACAGAAAGGAAAAAAGATGAATCGGTGGCTTGCACAATAAGACCAGAAAATTAACCAGAAGTGCTAGGCATAGCTGTCAGTTGTTTGGTTAACTGTGCCAAACTCAACAAACAGGGAGTGGCAATCACAGAATTTGATTGGATAGTTGATATTGTGCATGTCTTCCATTAGCACAGTATAGGCTCACTGTGTGATGGAGTGATTATGTTTCTAATATTGTGCAGGTCTCCCATTAGCACTTTATAGGCTCACTGTGTGATGGAGTGATTATGCGTCTGATATTGTGCATGTATCCCATTAGCACTGTAATGCTCACTGTGTGATGGAGTGATTATGTGTCTGATATTGTGCATGTCTCCCATTAGCACTGTAATGCTCACTGTGTGATGGAGTGGTTATGTGTCTGATATTGTGCATGTCTCCCATTAGCACTGTAATGCTCACTGTGTGATGGAGTGATTATGTGTCTGATATTGTGCATGTCTCCCATTAGCACTGTAATGCTCACTGTGTGATGAAGTGATTATGTGTCTGATATTGTGCATGTCTCCCATTAGCACTGTAATGCTCACTGTGTGATGGAGTGGTTATGTGTCTGATATTGTGCATGTCTCCCAATAGCACTGTGAATGCTCACTGTGTGACTGAGTGGTTATGTGTCTAAGTTCTTGTTATTCATACAAATATCATTACTATACATCTTTGTCTGGAAGTTTGGACACAGACATTGTCTTTATATCAGATATACTTCAGTCGATTCACTTTGAAGAAATGCATTGACATTTGAGTAGATCTCCCCATATATATTTTAAAGCACAAGCATTCATCTCGTATGCTGAAGCCTTTATCAAGTCATCTGTTTAAAGCTACCCATATTAAATATTATACATATTGTCAATACTTTAACTGTTTTCACAGGTGTAAAGACAGAATGTTTAAAATCAGACATGCTAACTGTGACAGATGGGCAGGTGGACATGGGTATAACCTGCTCTGGGAGTTGTGCACAGAAATCTGAGAATTCCAAATGTTCTGAGTGTTATGGAAAGAAGTAATGGGTTAAACAGGTTCTGCGAGTTGTGGACAAAAATCTTGGAATGAGCCTGATATATTCTGTGAGTTATGGACATCAAGTCTGGGAATGAGTCTGAAATATTCTGTGAGTTGTGGACAGATATCTGGGAATGATTCTGTGAGTTGTGGACAGATATCTGGGAATGATTCTGTGAGTTGTGAACAGAAGTCTTGAATGAGTCTGAAATGTTCTGTGGTTTGTGGGCAGAAGTTCTGAATGAGTCTGTGAGTTGTGGACAGAAATCTCTGTGAATAAATCGGACATGTTCTGTGAGTTGTGGACAGATATCTGGGAAAAAGTGATGCGTTCTGTGAGTTGTGAACAGATATCTTGGAAATAGTTATGCATTTTTTTAGTTGTGAACTGAAGTCTGAGAATGAGAGTTACATATTCTGTAAGTTGTGGACAGATATCTGGGAATGAGTCCGACATGTTCTGTGAGTTGTGGACAGATATCTGGAAATCAGTGTGCCATGCTCTGAGAGTTGTGGCCAAATATCTGGAAATGAGTCTGACATGTTCTGTGAGTTGTGGACATATCTGGAAATGAGTGTGCCATGCTCTGAGAGTTGTGGACAGATATCTGGGAATGAGTCTGATATGTTCTATGAGTTGTGGACAGAAATCTGAGAAAGGGTCTGACATATTCTGTGAGTTGTAGACAGAAGTCTGCAAATGGATCTGACATGTTCTGTGAGTTGTAGACGAAATCTTGGAATGAGTCTTGAGATGATGTGTTATATGTGGACAGATATCTGGGAATTAATGACACATTCTGGGAGTTGTGAACAGAAATCTGTAAATAAATCTGACATGTTCTGTGAGTTGTGAACAGATATCTTGGAAATAGTGATGCATTCTGTGAGTTGTGAACAGATATCTTGGAAATAGTGATGCATTCTGTGAGTTGTGGACAGATATCTTGGAAATAGTGATGCATTCTGTGAGTTGTGAACAGATATCTTGGAAATAGTGATGCATTCTGTGAGTTGTGAACAGATATCTTGGAAATAGTTATGCATTCTTTGAGTTGTGAACTGAAGTCTGAGAATGAGAGTTACATATTCTGTAAGTTGTGGACAGATATCTGGGAATGAGTCTGACATGTTCTGTGAGTTGTGGACAGATATCTGGAAATGAGTGTGCCATGCCCTGAGAGTTGTGGGCAGATATCTGGGAATGAGTCTGACATGTTCTGTGAGTTGTGGACAGATATCTGGGAATGAGTGTGTCCTGATCTGGGAGTTGTGAATAGATATTGGGATTGAGTGTTCCCTGCTCTGAGAGTTGTGGACTGAAATCTGGGAATGAGTCTGACCTGTTTTGGACATGGGAATTGTGCACAGAAAGTCTGGGAATGCATCTGACATATTCTGAGAGTTGTGGGCAGAAGTCTGGGAATGCATCTGACATATTCTGAGAGTTGTGGACAGAAGTCTGGGTATGCATCTGACATATTCTGAGAGTTGTGGGCAGAAGTCTGGGAACGACTCCGACACATTCTGAGAGTTGTGGACCGAAATCTGAGAATGGGACGGACATATTCTCAGATTTATGTGCAGAAATCAGGGAAAGGGACTGACATGTTGTCGGAGTTGTGGACAGAAGTCTGGGAAAGGGTCTGACATGTTCTGGGAGTTGTGGACAGAAGTCTGAGAAAGGGTCTGACATGTTCTGGGAGTTGTGGACAGAAGTCTGGGAATGGATCTGACATATTCTGAGAGTTGTGAACAGAAGTCTGGGAATGGGTCTGACATATTCTGAGAGTTGTGGACAGAAATCTGGGAATGGGTCTGACATATTCTGAGAGTTATGGACAGCAGTCTGTGAATGGGTCTGACATATTCTGAGAGTTGTGGACAGAACTCTGGGAATGGGTCTGACATATTCCGAGAGTTGTGGACAGGTGTCTGGGAAAGGGTTTGACATGTTCTGTGAGTTGTGGACAGAAGTCTGGGAATGGGTCAGACATATTCTGAGAGGTTTGAACAGAAGTCTGGGAAAGGGTCTGACATGTTCTGGGAGTTGTGGACAGAAGTCTGGGAAAGGGTCTGACATGTTCTGGGAGTTGTGGACAGAAGTCTGAGAAAGGGTCTGACATGTTCTGGGAGTTGTGGACAGAAGTCTGGGAATGGATCTGACATATTCTGAGAGTTGTGGACAGAAGTCTGGGAATGGGTCTGACATATTCTGAGAGTTGTGGACAGAAATCTGGGAATGGGTCTTGGAGATGATGTGTTATATGTGGACAGATATCTGGGAATTAATGACACATTCTGGGAGTTGTGAACAGAAATCTGTAAATAAATCTGACATGTTCTGTGAACTGTGAACAGATATCTTGGAAATAGTGATACATTCTGTGAGTTGTGAACAGATATCTTGGAAATAGTGATGCATTCTGTGAGTTGTATTAAGATATCTTGGAAATAGTGATGCATTCTGTAGAGTTGTGAACAGATATCTGGAAATAGTGATGCATTCTGTGAGTTAAACAGATATCTTGGAAATAGTTACATTCTTTGAGTTGTGAACTGAAGCCCGAGGAATGAGAAGCTACATATTCTGTAAGTTGTGGACAGATATCTGGGAATGAGTCTGACATGTTCTAGAGTTGTGGACAGATATCTGAAAATGAGTGTGCCATGCCCTGAGAGTTGTGGGCAGATATCTGGGAATGAGTCTGACATGTTCTGTGAGTTGTGGACAGATATCTGGAAATGAGTGTGCCATGCCCTGAGAGTTGTGGGCAGATATCTGGGAATGAGTCTGACATGTTCTGTGAGTTGTGGACAGATATCTGAAAATGAGTGTGCCATGCCCTGAGAGTTGTGGGCAGATATCTGGGAATGAGTCTGACATGTTCTGTGAGTTGTGGACTGAAATCTGGGAATGAGTGTGTCCTGATCTGGGAGTTGTGAATAGATATTGGGATTGAGTGTTCCCTGCTCTGGGAGTTGTGGACTGAAAATCTGGGGAATGAGTCTGACCTGTTTTGGACATGGGAATTGTGCACAGAAAGTCTGGGAATGCATCTGACATATTCTTGAGAGTTGTGGACAGAAATCTGGGAATGGGTCTGACATATTCCGAGAGTTGTGGACAGAAGTCTGGGAAAGGGTTTGACATATTCTGAGAGTTGTGGACAGAAATCTGGGAATGGGTCTGACATATTCCGAGAGTTGTGGACAGAAGTCTGGGAAAGGGTTTGACATATTCTGAGAGTTGTGGACAGAAATCTGGGAATGGGTCTGACATATTCCGAGAGTTGTGGACAGAAGTCTGGGAAAGGGTTTGACATATTCTGAGAGTTGTGGACAGAAATCTGGGAATGGGTCTGACATATTCCGAGAGTTGTGGACAGAAGTCTGGGAAAGGGTTTGACATATTCTGAGAGTTGTGGACAGAAATCTGGGAATGGGTCTGACATATTCCGAGAGTTGTGGACAGAAGTCTGGGAAAGGGTTTGACATATTCTGAGAGTTGTGGACAGAAATCTGGGAATGGGTCTGACATATTCCGAGAGTTGTGGACAGAAGTCTGGGAAAGGGTTTGACATATTCTGAGAGTTGTGGACAGAAATCTGGGAATGGGTCTGACATATTCCGAGAGTTGTGGACAGAAGTCTGGGAAAGGGTTTGACATATTCTGAGAGTTGTGGACAGAAATCTGGGAATGGGTCTGACATATTCCGAGAGTTGTGGACAGAAGTCTGGGAAAGGGTTTGACATATTCTGAGAGTTGTGGACAGAGGTCTGGGAATGGGTCAGACATATTCTGAGAGTTGTGAACAGAAGTCTGGGAAAGGGTCTGACATGTTCTGGGAGTTGTGGACAGAAGTCTGGGAAAGGGTCAGACATGTTCTGGGAGTTGTGGACAGAAATCTGAGAATGGGTCTGACATATTCTGTGAGTTGTGGACAGAAGTCTGGGAATGCATCTGACATGTTCTGTGAGTTGTGGACAGAAATCTGAGAATGGGTCTAACATATTCTGAGAGTTGTGAACAGAAGTCTGCGAATGTGTCTAACATGTTCTGTGAGTTATGGACAGAAGTCTGCAAATGGGTCTGACATGTTCTGTGAGTTGTGGACAGAAATCTGAGAATGGGTCTCACATACTCTGAGAGTAGTGGACATAAGTCTGGGAATGCACCGGACATGTTCTGTGAGATGTGGACAGTAATCTGGGAATGAGTCTGACATGTTCTGTGAATTGTGGACAGAATTTTGGGAATGAGTCTGACATGTTCTGTGACTTGTGGACAGAAATCTGTGGGAACAAATCATCTTCTGTGAGTTGTGGACAGAAATCTAGGAATGAGTCATTCACATTCTGTGAGTTGTGGACAGAAATCTGGGAATGAGTACGACATGTTCCGACAGTTATGGACAGGTCTGGGAATGCACCTTAACGGCCTGAGAGTAGTGAACAGAAGTCTGGGAAGGAGTCTGACCTGCTTTGTGTAAAGTATCCTCTATACATTAATGTTCCATACTTACACAGAAGACTGTGTCTACCAAGCATAAACTCTATTGACCCATCTGCCTTTCTCTCTGAGAGGAGGAGCTCTGTTTCTGGGGTTGGCTCTATATCCAGCTTTTCTCTTTTAACCAGTCTCAGAGGTGCGATGGTATCCAGGGTGTCAGCGCTTCTTTTGATTCGTCTGCTGAGGCTACCATCAAAATGAAAATATATATTGTAAATATTAACAGCTTGTAACCACATATGAATTGCTTATAAACACTTGGCCCAGTCTTGATAAATTAATATCTTGTCAACTCTCCTCTCATTTCATATGTTGCTGTGAGACCCTACCATCTTGCAATATTTCAAGCATTCACCAATCATGACATCCTTTTCTCCACAATAGAAGGGGTCATTGAGGACGCAGACTTTTTTCCAATACTTGCACAATTTGGTCGAATATCTTTCGATGTCATCATTGTGCAGACCTTGTTCCATAACACAAGGAAGATTTATGGTCTGCAGGAACTATTTGTCAAAAAGGACTCCAATGGGCCCAAAACCTTAGGATGTCATGGCTGTTGGGTTTCAGATTCATGTACTGCCACAGATGTATTCAGGAAGGTTTTGATACCAGTATACCGGTATGGGCGCCCAAATTCTTGAGCCCAAATGAAAGGCAAAATAATTCTTTAACTGTCTAGAAATGTTACAATATACTTTTGGTTAATATCTTTTCAACTAAGAACTAACCGCTATCGAAACTTCTAAGCGCAATACACATCTTCGAACAAGTGTTGCTGGCCATGCATTATGCATCGCATACTTTGAATGACATTGCATGGACACTGTGTTACAGTGGTTTTCTGTGCAAGATGCTGCTGATTCCAGTTGATAGATCAATGGTCTAATGACAACAAAAAGTTTTTGCCTTAAACTTTGACCATAGAAAGTCAAGGTCTGTAATCTTGAATAGAGTTGGGTGAGATAAGCGGAATTGCATTGTGGTGTAGATCTAGATGAGTTAGTTCTAAAGCCTCAAAAGATATTGTGCAAATATGTGACATTGGGAAATAGGTCAATGTCAGCAATGTAAATCCTGGTCAATGTGCATGCATCTGCAGTGCGGACTTGGAAAGGTTATCTCTAATCCTTCAATAGATGTAATAACAGCATTGAATCAACAGTTAACATATTAGTCGACCTTGAAAATATATGGGTGTTTCTTTGATTAGGTGTTACCGTTTGTGTGACATCCATGACAAAATATCAACCTACTTTTTTCACAAAATATTTCTTTTCTATAGATTAACTGATTGTTGAGGTTCATCAATAAATTTGTTTAAAGATAATGCCTCACCCAATTCAAAAGAAATAATCTAGTTTTATCATGCATGTTGAACTTGGTGTTGGACGAACGAAGACAGACAAAAATGAAGTTTTATGCATTTTCTCTATGATTCCCAAACATATTTATTGGTCATTGCTTTCCTAGCCCAACAGTTTCTCAAGTCTTAGAAATAAATATATCATTTAACTCTTTGCTACTTGCCGATAGTCTTGTTTGTCAGCCTTGTATGTTCGGATAAATGCATGCGAGAGGATTTTGTTATAGACAGCCTTTTTTTTGAAGCAATATATTCGCATGTAGCTTGATCGAAACCCCGCTAAATATATATATTTTCAGAAAGCCCATATTTTAATTAATCTGTCCTTCAAAATATCTGCCCATTTGTGTCTAAAATAAAACCAGACCAGGCGAGAAAATAAACAAACAAAAAATCTCTGATTTCGACAACATTACCGTGAGTGTATGTCCCAACCAAATGATAGTTTCCATAAAAAATGTCTTCACGATTCGCCCAATTCAACCGGACGATAATGCTAAAATACCAGTGCATCGTCCGTGTGGGTTTTAATCCGACATATAAATCCGAGAAACCCTTTATTTCCATTGTAAATCCAACAGCCGGCTCGCTAAAGTTTCAACGGAGCCATTTTCTATGGCGAGAAATTCACTCGGCACCGAAGACCGACACACAGACAGGCAGCCGGCCAATCGCTGCCATTGTCTCACACGATTACCGCATTTTCAACTAATCGGCTTCGCGATACTAACAGAGCCCGGTCGAGGTCAATTTGGTCATGCTATCAAAGAATGATGACATCTCTATCCAATCAAATCCTTTGTTATCCAATCCTATCCAATCAAATCACTCATCACAGGTCGAAAGAGCCGGAAATGACCTTTAAAATGAAACCAATATCTCTAACATTCTACTGCGGAAAATGGGATTTCGATAGCGTTGAAAATGGTCAAAAAACGGCAAATTCTTCGCCGATTTTCTCAATTTTCACCACAAGGAAGGTACGTCTTCAATAAAATAAACTTGTTATACGTTTATTGCATGATTTACAATAAAATTTGAACGTATATTGTCGACTATTTCCTTGTCCAACGATGTGGACTACCGACGACCTCTCACTTGACGAACATTTTACTGTGCAGCGATTTTTTAACGTGGTGGTGAATTGCAGCCGGTTTCGGCCGTTATGGGTATAAAAGATGCCGGCCGGTTTGGGCCGGTATAAGTACGAAAGGGTTAACTATGAATGCTCCTTTAAATGATAATTATGTCCAGCATAAAACTAATGTGTCGGACAAACGGAGACAGGAAAGTGGCCATAAAATGTCTAATTCCCTCTATTCCAGCATGAATTGATTCTAAAAGGTAGCTAGATGTGGAAAAATAAGTAAATACTTAAGAAAACTGTGTTCAAGTCTGCAATTGTTACTCACAAACGTTTAAACTGCCAAATAGTGTTGGACTAACAGAAGACAGACATGTTGGACTAACATAAGACAGACAGTGTTGGACAAACCGAAGACGGACAGCGTTATAATGGGAATTGCATCCTATATGAATGCCTCAGAATATTTTCAGCTAGATAATAATTCATATGAAGTTGTTAAATGAGATTTGCCACTGAGAATGATAAAGGAAATCCATCTATTCCCCTGGTTCAACAAAAGTTGTTTTATGTTAGTCCAACATGTCTGCCTTATGTTAGTCCAACATGTCTGTCTTATGTTAGTCCAACATGTCTGTCTTCTGTTAGTCCAACCAACATAAATTGGCAATATTCTGTATTTTTATTGACAAAAAGATTGGTAATGTTTGTAAATGATTTGCAAATGACAAAATTCATGTTCACGAATGCCAGATGATAAGTCAATTTGTCTCTCAACAGCTTGAACACTGTTTTATCTGAGCTTCAGGTGTCGCCTGACCCTGTAACACAAATTTGGTTCGTCCAACACAAGGACAGACACACTTATTGTCTGTGAGTTCTCAGGTTAACATTAACAAAGTATCACCCATAAGTGATGTCAATGGACAAAGGCAGATGGCATTGAACACATTGTCATTATTGAGCCATGCAATATTTGGAGAATTAGACTACTTTGTGGTTGGACGAATAGGACAGACAATATTAACTTGATTATTAAAATGTATTTTTTCTTCAACTCAAGTAAGGTAGATCAAATTTGACTCACTTCAGTTACAAGTACAAGCATCATCAACATTTTGATGAAATTGGTAGTAATTTGTCCATCCGGTTCAACAGTTTTCCAGCATAAAGATGCCATGGCCAGAGAAGACAGACAATGTTAGTCCAACCAGAAATATTAAAGAAATCATATTTTTTCGATAAATGAGTTGATTTGAACATTAAATTGTACATAGAAACATAGTTTTGGTATCAATTTTGTGTGATCACCACTAAACATTTATTCAACTGAATGTTTGATGGCAAATAACACAATCAAAAGGTAGTATGGTAAAAGCATGTCACAGTCAAAATGCAAGAAAACAGCCCATTATTATTAGATTTTAATCTTTTTTAATAATTAACTTTCACAACTGCCTTCCATATTATAGAATATATCTGAACAGTTGTCAAAGCAAGTTGTGGAACCATATTTGTTGTTCTCTCCTCAAAATTTATAACACAAAAATCAGATGGAAATAGGGCTTGCATTTACCACAAAATGTTAGCACCTTAGCAAAGAAACACCCATAGGTCAAATTCAGTCAACTTGAACGAAGATATGCTCGTTTAGAAAAGCTAACTTTATAAATCCTTGAAGAAATATCATGCTAAAAGTATCATATCAATATTTGATGTATAATTTGACCTCAACTAATTAGGTCAAAGTCAGTCATCTTCAATAAGCTGCTGGCCCATCACCAGATGCAAATGTTGTGTGAATTGGGAGAGCTTGGCTATAGTCCTTCAAGAGATATCATGTTCACAATGAATATGGATACACAGAATGACAGAAAGATGGTGCAATCGATGACAATTCCCCTTTGGCTAAGGGTTATCCTCTCCCCACTCCCTGACAACATATAATAGACCAAGTGCACAGACATTGTGACCATGCAGCTGTTAAAGTTCCCAAGTTAGGTTCTTTGAAGGCGAAATTTGATTGATGGAAGTAAAATAAAGCTGATATGACATTACTTGATATCCAGTCATGCAATTGTATTGCCCATTAAGATGATTAATGAAAATACAGCCATTTGAGTGAGTGAGCGAATAGAATTTAACGTCGCTTTCAACAATATTTCAGCTATATCGTGACAAACCAACTAAGCACCATCCAGACAAGTTGCGTTCCTGCTACTTGAAAGAAGAAATCCTTGAAGAAGCATGGAACCAGACACCCTTCATCCACCCTATAAAACACTGAGGACAGCACACAAGACACAGACAGGATGCTTACATGGTGCAATAAAGACAAGTGATATTACAGCGCTAGACATCACATTATGAAGTTCCTGTTGCTTCTCAGCAAAATGCATTGAAGCCACAAGAACCCGTGCCCACCTAATACAACCACTGGAGAAAGGTACATGAAGTTTATGTTGAACACTAGTGGATGGTGGACGAATGACAGAAAGTGCAGTATTAACTCACTCTAACAAAGAGCTTAACCTTCCTGCAGTATCATATGAAGACATGACAAACAACATTGTGAAACAAAACAACAATACTTACTTTTGAATTGTATCCTCCGAGTTCTGCAAAGAAAAAGCTAAATAAATTTTTGGGCCTTTTTTCAATATCAGGTGATGATAATGGACTGGCTCTGACCATGCACCTACCAATGCACAACCATTCTGGGTCTAAAAGTTTTTTTCTGTCCATGCTTCCATATGGGAACACATCTAACTGGCTACTGAAGTTCTCAAATTATTTATTAAGGTAAGCACATGGCCCTCTGTTCACTTAGGGTAATATGTAACTTGCATATTTATTTACCTCAATTATCCCAGTTAACCTAATAACAAAGTTTGTTTGAGTTAAACAGATAAATTCATGAAAAGGGGCTCCCCCAGCAAAATTTTGTTAAATTAGTAAATGAATGGTTTCTATTTTACAGCTGTTTAACTGACTGTAGATGTTTGATATCAAACAGGGGCGACAACTCTACAGGACAAATGGTAAAATAGGGAAGACAACTCTGCTTGAGTCTTCCTTCCTACAAATTTCGTCCATTCAAGCTAGATTCAGTTTTGGGTGTTGTGACCTTGGCCTTTGAACTAATGACCTCAAAATGCAAATGAATGCTATTCCCCAATTATATCTTCATTCAAATTTTTGAGTTTATCAAATTATTGTGTAATGGGGAAAAGCACATATGGACAGCCAGTACCCCCACCAGGGTACAGGTATCAATATACATTCAAATTAAAAATTAGCATATATGCTACAATACACTGATTGTTTTTAAGTTTGCCCCTCTTTTAAGAGATATAAGTGTTATATTCCTTGAGCAAGAGCCAACCACAGCTGTCAGAAAATAGCCGCTTTTAATTTTTTAAGTTCTAGAAAGGTGTGAGACTGTTATCTGCCCTCACACCTGAGATGCATGCATTCCCCACATCAACAGACTCATTATGTTTGCATACAGTAATCCCTCTAATAATTCAATAACAGGAAGTGAAATTTCCCACCATAAAATCTGAGGGTGATCAAATTTATTAGAACAGGAAGTTGAAAATAGAAAACAGTTCAAAATCTTTCATATAATCCAAGAAGTCTTCATTATGCCAATGAATTTATTGGGTGACAGAACGACTGATTGTCTCCAAACTTGGGAGTGATTGAATATTGATAGGGGCATTCAATTATTACAAGGATTACTGTATAAACAGAATCTGCCTTCCAGGATACCATGACTGGTACTGAACAAAAATCAACCAATCACAAACAATTCAACACATGTGGAAAAATGACATTTTTCACATGCAATTCAAATTGGTATGTTTAGAACCAGCTCACCAGTAGGAATGGTACAGCTTCTCTGTATGTGCTATCAAAGTATTCTCCTTTCTCCTTCAGATAATTCTCAATGTCTGTTAACTGTAACTGAAGTCTTTCCAGCTCTTCCCCAGTCTGTTTCAGTATAGAATCTCGTGTCTCCTCTGACCTTTCCATAGCTTTCGATCTCCAGCTGTCCAGTATCACTTGAATTTTGCTGTATTCTCTCTCAATGATCCGCGACTCATTATCGAAGCATTGCTGAAAGCAGAACAATATAGGTGTGTTTCCTGTACTTTGGTATGGTACAGGGTACTTCTTTTCCTTCAGCAACAGTTTGGAAATATTAAATTACAGTACTTCACAAGTTAGGTTATGCATATACTGTCTCAACTGACATAATATTAAATTCGACAGGGGATATGAGTTCTACATCAAGGGTTGTGTAATATGACAGAAAGAATTTTCTGAGAAAAGTACAAAATGTGAAATAAAGATGTTGTTCCAATGAGTTGAAATACATGTACATATATATTTATCAGTCAGACAGCTGTCATATCATATCAAACTTTGACTTGATATGTATCCAGTCTGGGACACATTATGGCGCCGGAGAGATTAGAAGCCCCACTAAAATGCATGTACAATGCTGTGCTCACTATTATTCAATGCTGACAACTTCATCATTTGTAACTCAGCCAATTTGTGACATAATTGAACTTATAACATTACCAAAATGAACCTGGCAGTAGGACTATATAAGTAAGAACCTGGCCAGCAAGACTATATCAGAATTTAGGCGTAAATGACTGATTTTGTCCACCACCATGACTATCTAGGCAACTACGACTTCCAGAACAAGTGAAACCATATCCAATTGA
The DNA here is from genome assembly GCA_036873755.1 of Hanleya hanleyi. Taxonomy (NCBI): domain Eukaryota; kingdom Metazoa; phylum Mollusca; class Polyplacophora; order Lepidopleurida; family Hanleyidae; genus Hanleya; species Hanleya hanleyi. Next base: position 27,108 of record JAVTVY010018406.1, read on the forward strand.
GAATACAATTTCAACATGTAAATACACAAGAGACAGTCCTGCAAGTGCCTCAGACATGTCAGAGCGAAAATATAGGAGAAAATATACCAAAATGTCATGAATGTAGGAGAAATATAGGGATTTTCTTGATAAAATATAGACAAATATATGAAATAAAGGAGTGTAAGACAGGTCACTACTACATTGTATGTTCCAAACTTGGTAGTTTTCTGGTGTTTAATGAAATTATTTCCACTGAATACAGCCATAGTGCTGGTGATTGAAGAGACCCCTTGGTTCAAGAAAGATAGATTCAAAGGTTTTTGTTTTCCTGAAATTTAACTCCCCATGCCAATTTGACTCATTTCAGAGCATTGGTGAAAGTTTTAATGAGAAAAAGTAAAAAAAAAGAAGAAATTTAGGAGGTTTTAAGGAAAGTATAGGAATGACTCGAAAATATAGGAACTATAGGAGGCACTTGCAGGCCTGTAGAGAAAATAACAGTGGCCTATTAGTACAATGGTTCACCAATCCTCCTAATACTAAATCAAAGGATGTCCTACATGTACATTAAAACCTGTCTGTCAGATCCAAGTTCAAATTTACATGTGTAGTTTGAAATGGAAATTCAGCATTGGTCCTTCCAGAACCTGTGATATTCAATGATATGATAATGTACCTTGGCATGCTCTTCTCTTTTGGACAATGCTGCAATACTGGAAGTGATCTCTTCATATGCCTGCTTTAGTTGGATCGTCTTTGTTGCTATTCTGTCCTGCATAACGAACATACATGGTATATATGTAATGGAGTACATGTATAACTGTTACAGCCAATAAAGATAGACCAATGAGCTCCAATACCCCTCAGCTATCAGTTATCGTCTACAGTCAGCAATCATGCATTGCATTAGATGTATTTTTAGAATGTTGCCAAGACCTTAATTGATGGGAACTTTTTTGTGCCAAGGTTCTGCTATAGCACGACCAATTCTTTTTGTCTCAAAATCAAATCAAGTAATTTGATACAGATCAAGGTTAATCATCCCCAACAATTTACTGGTCTATTCTATCTTAATTGCATATGGAACATGAATTCAGAGAGCTTAGACTTAACATATAGAATTTGACCTTTAAAAAATAGGTCAATGTCAGTGATATTCATTAGACCAGGCATATGTGGCATAAATTTGAACACTAAATATAATCCTTCACAACATATTGTAATAAATAGAATCTGATCTGGGTAAAATAGGTCAAGGTCAGTCATCTTCAGCTCTATACATAGTATCAATTTGGAAAGCCTAGCTATATTTCTTCATGTTATATCATAATAAACAGTCTATGTCCTTGAAACAATAGGTCAAGGTCAGTTATTTTTAGCACACCTCTGGACAGTTGCCAGATGTATACATAGTAGTAATTCGAAAGCCTAGTCTATATTTCTCCATGTTATACCATAATGAACAATATTTGACATTGAAGTAACAGGTCAAGATTAGTCAACTGGAATAGGTTTTTAATCAATAACCAGTTGCATAGGTAATATGAATTTGAAGACTCTAGCTTTAATCCTTCAACAAATAGAGAATATTTTAGAATTTGACCTTGATAAAATAGGCTCATTTTCAATAGGCTTCTGATCCTTCACCAGAAGCATACATGGTATGAATTTACAATGCCTGGCTATAATCCTTCTTGAGATTTAATGTCCACAAGTAAGATGGACAGACAGACAGAAGATACCGATGACAAGGGAAGCATAAGCAAAAGACTTAGCTCTAAACTGTTTTGATACTACCGGTATTATGCTATTAAAAAAAACAGCATCCCAATCCTGGAAAATAGGTTAAGGTGCATCATATTAAAACATATTCTGATCAATGAGCACATCTCTCAGTATGTCGGATTTAGGAAGGATACATGTACTGGTATGACTAATTCTTCAAGGGATAGGCTAATGGCATATTGAAATAAATGTGTATTACCATATATAATTTGACTTAGAGAAAATATGTCAAAGTCAGTTTTCTCTGATATGCTCCTGGTCTTTCACAAGCTGCATGTGGTATGAATCAGCAATAGATCTAATCTTTTGAGAGATGTGCTAACAGAAACAAATCTTTTTATGATATAATTTGACCTTTAAAAATGTCAGGGCAGTCATCTCCAGTCAAGTTCTCGTCATTAACCTGATGCATCTGATATAAATTTGGAAAAGCTATGTCTAATACTTCAAGACCCATGATGCTTATCACACTGAATCTATCTTTAGCATGTAATTTGACCTACAAAATACAAGTCAAGGTGGGCCATCTTCAATAGACTACAGGCCCCACCGCCAGCTGCAACTGTTGTATGAATTCGACGTTAATGTTGAAAGTGATGTTAAATCCTATTCACTCACCCACCCTTTACAGTTACATGTTTTAACAGTCCTGTAGAATCTTGACCATTTACCATGTTTACTCACCTTCTCTTCAGTGAAAGCAACCATGGCAGCTTTTATATCGTGTTTGGCATGGTTCTGAACACTACAGGGATAACAGCAAAGATGTTTACAGTCTCCACAGAACACCTTCAGTGGTTCATCGTGTTCTTCACATACTGGGTTGACTGTGTAGTACTCTGCCTCCACTAGTTTGTGTCTGATGAGTGGTCCACGCATTGGGTGGAAGGCATCAAGGCAGTCCTGACAGTATAGACATTTACACGTCTCACAACCTTTGACAGCAAGCTTGGGCTGGTCACCATCACACATGGAACACTTGGGTGGAGCATTGTCTTTCCCCATCTTAACTGGCCGACCATCACCTCTGCTACTAACCTGATATTTCTCTATAATGTTGGCTATAGTAAAATGCACAGGCAGCTTTGAAACTCTCTCGCAATCAATTTCTAAAGATTTTCTGCAAATTGGACAGCAGACAATTCTATTTGCAGGTACATCTGAATTTACTGAACATGAATGAACATAGTATTTAAGACATCCTCTACAGAAGCTATGTTGACAGGGCAATTGGACCGGGTCTGTATAGATGTCTGTACATATATGACAGGTTAACTCATCCTCCAAAACCTTGGGTAGATTGTCAGCCATTCCTTTCTGTGGAGAGAAAAGGGTGATCAGTATACAAATATATCTACATGTACAAGTAGTTATAGATGTAGAACTAGCCAGTGGAGGTCTATGTTCTCGAAAAAAGATTTCTGAAAATTTAAAGGTCACCTACAATGAACTAGTATTGTTTTAGCAAATTGGTGACATTGAATCTTCAAAATGTTTCAGTAAAATAAAATTAACAAGCTGATACATTACACAAAGTCACAAATGTTTTAAAACCTCACCCGGTTTTCTTACTACACCTAAACTCTAGCCCGGACTTAGCCACAACTGTTTCTATCAATAATACCTTCGGTTGATAATCACAGATGACGTGTATGGATCTCCGTGTGCTATAACCCAAACCATATAAAAATTCATTCTGATGCTCCTTACCTGTTATTTTCGGGAAGCTAATTCCTCCTTTTCCATGCCTGTTGCTTTTATTAAAGTTTCTGGCGCTGGTGATAACCTGTACATGAGCCGTTTTCACATCGACCCTGACCTTCCCCATATTACGGTGGACGCCATATTGTTTATTAAACTGCGCATGCGTAGTGGCCCAAATACACGGAATATGGTGTCTACCGCGTCTAAGCGTGAAAAAGAAGGAATAAGCTTCCCGAAAATAACAGGTAAGGAGCATCAAAATGAACTTTTATATGGTACAGGTTATATGAACAGTTGTGGCTAGCCCGGACTGTATGTCTGTCTGTGAAATTTAAGGGCAAACCTAAGAAGATTGAAAATTACTGATCGAAATGATAGTCATAGGCAGTGTTTGCCAAATATCTCCAAAATGGCTACAACGATTTGGATGAAAATTTCGCATACATTGGTTCAGATTGTTGTGGTTATTCCAATGCAATTAGAAACCAAATATATTACTATTTCACAAAGAAATCACTCTTGCAACTTACCGCATTGAACTGTAAGGATGCCTGGGTGCATTACTTGGATAGAAATTTAAAAACGCCCAATAAACTTCCTTTAAATCAATCACAAGAAGATCCTACACGGATAATTGGGAAAGGAATTGAGAATGGCTTCAAAATTGAAAATTTACAAACAGGAAATGAGCACAGGATGTAAATGTTCCACTGCCATTTTCTGCAAGTACTTCTTTTACAGCTGAGTTGAATATTCAGTTGGTAAATTTAACCCTTGATTACCGAATACAGCAGACATAGAACCATATTACACGAGTATACACGACGAATATTTGGGGGGGTTAATCTACATGTATGTTTATACAGTATACTCCCCCCGTTTTACATAAGAATGGAGCACATGGTCCTTGAGTTATGACCGGCTACAAGGTAAACATGCGTTGCATAGAGGTCTGACCTGTTCTGACAGATTTATTCACGCCCATAGAAGAGTATTGAACTGAACTATCATATTTCCAACTATATACAAGCATGATTATTGCCTATACAAACAGTTGTTGGACAAATACAAACCACAATTGATGGGTCGCTTTCCTCCATGTGTTGTTGTTGTGTTGGAGGATTCCACACTTACGCCACACTATCGTCCGCCAGCAATTTGTATCTGACCGAGTATATGAACAGAAATGCCCAGCAAAATAATACTACAGGTATCAGAAACTAAAAATGCAAAAACAATTATTGTGCAAGTAAGAAACGACTAGTGCTCTATAGAATGTATTTACTAAATCCATTTACAAAAATTGACAAAAATAACTTGGAGTGCACGATGCATGGTGACGTCATGGTTCGCTGATTTTCGCAGGAGTCGTCGGGAAAACCCGAATGCCATTTAACTCCCAACAACTGAGGCAAACCACCCAGATATATAGTCCCTTCACTAAAGGATAATTATTAATCAATAGACGATTTAATTGGTATTATGACAATCCATTAATACATACTAAGTGAACATGTAAGGATTCGTTACAGTTCGGGATGTTGAATGAATGTTAGATTTCCGGCGCATGTTTATGCAGCCAAGGTGCTTGACCCAGCCAGTTTGTGACGATGAAAATGGCGGGGCGGAGCTTTTGAAAAGAACGTAAAAATACACACGGAAATAGGTTAATAATCCAACATTTGCTTCATTGTGTCTCCCTTGGCAGGTAGTATTTCACTTGATGTAAGTAACAATCTTGCTCTATGTCCAGTTGTCAAGGACGGTAATATCATAATTTTTATTCTGTACCATTAGTAATATTGTAAACAATACAGCGAATATTACCTACCCATAATTCCAAGCGACAAGTAAAGTGAAGAAGATGCCATGGCGGGTCATTTGTCGCTCATTTCCTGATTGCAAATTTTCAATTTTGAAGCCATTCTCAATTCCTTTTGCTATTATCTGTGTGGGATCTAATTGTGGTTGATTTAAAGGAAGTTTATTGGGCGTTTTTAAATTTCTATCCAAGTAATGCACCGTGGCAGCCTTACAGTTCAATGCGGTAAGTTGCAAGAGTGATTTCTTTGTGAAATAGTAATATATTTGGTTTCTAATTGCATTGGAATAACCACAACAATCTGAACCAATGTATGCGAAATTTTCATCCAAATCCTTGTAGGCATTTTGGAGATATTTGGCAAACACTGCCTATGACTATCATTTCGATCAGTAATTTTCAATCTTCTTAGGTTTGCCCTTAAGCTTTTCAGCTTCAGTTATATTTTTTAGCTGTGATCTGGTGACACCAATTTTTTTACGGTACAACACTCTACAGCAGCTACTGATTAATTGAGTTTCTCACGAGTGTCTAACTGTGAAAATCAGTTCATTCTGCATTACGTAGGTGTTATTATTATCAACAACGTGCATGTATGTGTTGTTGTTGTTGTTCTTCTTCCAGCGAGGCTCTCAAATCTGTAAATGATCACTCAAACCTGTAACTAGTGTGACCCGGACTTAAACTACTATACCTGTATACGATACAAATAATACAGTTTAGGACTGTCTTGTCAAAATACCTGCATACACGTGTGTCTCTGGTTTCACAACCAAAATATTGTCTCTGATAAATCGTGAGAATTATCCATGATGCACAAAAACTTTTAACAAATGGCGGAAGTTTTATGACACGCGAGTACGCGCGCCTCAACAATCTGAGGGGACTGCAGAGTGTAACGAAACACGGACCAAGTGCTGCTCTCGATAACATTCAAAAAAGAAAAAAGCGTATTAATGCCAGTGTGAAAAAATAAATTCCTAGATTTTATCTCCTAATTACGACTTATTATCTCCTAATTAGGAGAAAATTATCTCCCAATTAAGATTTATCTCTTAATTAGGACTTATTATTCCCTAATTAGGAGAAAATTATCTCCTAATTAGGTGATAATTGTGATCGGTTATTGCCTCATTTATCAGCTATATCGTGACCATGGAGGAAGTAATACGTGTATGTTTCAGACTAGGGATGGCTTATTCTGAAATACTGTAATTCCTTGCTCATACACATGGTATAGTTATAAGTTTGAGAATGCTGAAGCGAGTCTTAAAACGGTGTCTTAAAACGGTGTCAAAAACGACATTTTTTGGTCGATTTGATGCAAGTTTTTGACCACTTTTCATCGCGGAAAAGTAGAAATTTTGAAGAAATATGACAAAAACATCACTTTTCTGGTACAATCACGTGGCCGCCATCTTGAATTTACCCAGTATCATCTGCTCCAGGGGTTATGCAAATAGGCTCAAAATGACCCCAATATGAAAAACCAATAAGTCCTAATTAGGAGATAATAAGTCCTATTTAGGAGATAATAAGTACTAATTAGGAGATAATTTTCTCCTAATTATGAGATAATAAGTTCTAATTAGGAGATAATAATTCCTAATTTGGAGATGCACTATAGACCACGTCATTTAGGAATAAAGCTATCATTCTTCCAGGTTTAATATCCATGCTTCAATGCGGCCCTTTTAACGAGGCTGTGATATTATCATGGGGGTAAACACGTGTTATAAAACAAAATAGTCCGGTCTGGACGCTTGAGATTGTAAGTGAGCCGGAATATACGGTAGCCTTTCGGGGGCGTAACGTTGCATTACAGACCAAAGATAGTAGACTATTCATATCTGGACAATTCTCGTAATTCGGTCAGTCAAGAATTAATGGAATTTTTAATTTGGAAGTAAGTGACAAAGGCTGGTTAACTATTGAGTGGGTAACTGGTATCAACTAGCCTATACCTGAACAGAAATTCCACAATTTCCGTAAGCCAATATCAGCCAGGCAATCGTGGCAATCGTTGCATTATTTTCTATCGGTAACCTACAACCGATAGGGTTGAGAAGATGCCTCTATGATTATTGAATTTCTTAAAATTATATAAAATTGGAAAAAAAGTTGAAGTTAACTAATTTATTGGCCCAAAACAATCATGACAATCTGAAGTTTTGGAAACATTAAAAAAACAACGCACATAGGACGATAACAGTGCAGTGCTAGTTCCGAAACCTAAAACTTGGAAGCTGAATTGGAAACACTATCGAATACAAGTCCATATTCTGATTATGTTATACAAAATTATTAATGATATAACACTTTAGTAGTATATATTCAGCATTTAAAGGCATATTTTGCCGGGGGAGGTAAGTCTGTATGCACTTTTGTGATTTTTGCCAAATTCCGGGTTATCTCCCCAGATTGGAACATTTTGCATGTATGTATGTAGTATTATGGGATTGGGGTGGTCATTTTATTTTTTTCTTATGAATTTACTATGGGGTGTGGCATCTTGTTTTCTTCGTCTCGCGATGTAGAACACGATGGAAGGGGTCTCGAAGTTAAGCGGTGAAATTTTTGGAAAAGTGCAGGTGCCGGGTAGGTCTGGATATACTGGCTCAGTGGACAATGTGGGTCCCACTGGGAAACCCCCTCCTGGACATTTGCGGTATGGGTTGTGGCATCTTGTTTTTCTCGTCTCACCACGTAGAACACGATGGAAGGGGTCTCGAAGCCAATGGTTGAAATTCTTTGAAAAAGTCACTGTGCGCATGCGCACTGGGCAAGTAGCGCTGGGGTGGGTGTTTTGGGGAAAAAAGGGGACCCCTAGAAGTTCGATTGCATCTAGTGAGGTCTTATTTTGATGCTCTCGTGGAGGAACATCCGAACGGACTAGTGTCTAGTCCGGTTTCATCATTATGCGCATGCGCAACCTGGCCGTAGTATACAAAGTAGGCATTTTGGAGGTTCTTTTGAGGTGGAGATGGGCCATCCGTGGTCCAAATGGACGTATGATGTATCAGTGTGAAGCACTCGCGAGGGAGCATTCGACTGGGTGGGTATAACGTGGAACTGACGTCATTCTGCGCATGCGCAGAGAGGGAATTGTGGGGAAAAAGGCATGGGAATGGCCGTTTTGGGGTCGGGGTGGGCCACTAGTGGTCCGATTGGGTCGTGGGAGGTATCAGTGTGAACCTCTCGTGATGGAGCGTCCAACTGGATGGGTGTGGGGTGGAAATATTGTCTATCTGCGCATGCGCACTCTGGCCATAGTATATATTCTGCATTTAAGGGTCATATTGACCTTTGACCTCGGGCCAAACCACTTTTAGTCGGGAGGGGTGCAAGGTTGTTATGCAAAGAATGGTTTAACGAGAGGTCAAGGTCACTATAGTTCCGTCAAGTGACCGTGAGTGACCTTTGGGGGATGTATTCTTCCGCGGTGATGCGGTCTGGGGAGAAGCTTCCGCGGACAGAAAGTAGTCCCGACATTTCAATTACGCGGATTTTCGTGAGAATCATCTGGAATGTTCGGCAATCTTCTTGCGCAGGTCACTGCGCAGGTCACGTGGTTTGGTGGTGTGGATCTGCGTAAGTGTGTGACGTCATGTGTGGCGTCACTTCCGGTGTGACTCGATCGGGCTTGACCTTGGACCCCAGCTCTCTTCACCACCCAATATTGCCACATTGACCCCGGTACCTCTCGCTTGAGAGAGGAAGCTCTATAACACTAGACCATAGTAATGCTCTCTTCACCACCCAATATTGCCACATTGATCCCAGGACCTCTTGCTGACGTCACTTCCGGTGTGCCTCGATCGTGCCTGACCTTGGACCCCGGGATCGATCCATCATACTATGCATGAACTTGCACCCCGGGTCGATCCACCATACTATGCGTGAATGATTTGTACTGACATTCAACATCCGGGACCGCTTCAACATCCGGGTCCTCTTCAACATCCGGGTTGTTTACATCCGGGGACCCTGGAACATGCACGAACATCCGTGGACAGATTGGGTCGAGTGAGATGTCAAAGTGAAGAGCTTCTCCAGGGCGATCAAGTCATGGGTGGGTGCTTGTAAAATTAGGATTTGTCCCGAAAAATATAAAAAGCGGAACACCGACGTTACCTCTACAATATCAACCACCTCGCTGGGGGTCTAATAACACCCCAGCCACCAGTCAGATTTTTGGACCGGATTCGGGGCCTTCGCGCACATCGCCGGAAGTGACATCATATATAGTAAAATAGATGTTTAACGAAAATTTTGATTACTTTTCAAGTCTGCATAATACCTCCGTTGACCTAGCGTTAAAAAGAATTATCTGGAGATAATTTTCCCTGTTTATCTGGACAGAGCATATGAAAAGTAGTTCGCTCATGTGCAACACTAAAGGAGTCGTTTGGTCGGATTCAAACTGAACCCTGCGTTGGTTGGTTTCCCCTATACGTTATAGCAACGTAGTAAAGGTCAACTTCCGCTATTGGAGGCAGGGATGTTATTGGAGCCTGCGAAATGGAGCATGCGCTGTGGGGAGGTTGCTACAATAGTGGAAGAAACCATATCAACCAGGTCCAGAGGGGGCTAATATAGGTCTCCGACTTATAGGGGCCTGTTTTAAAGAGGCAGGGTGGCGGGAGAGTGGGTGCATGTAAATTGAGGATTTGTCTCGAAAATATAAAAAAGCGGAACACGGACTTTACACCTAAACCATGGAGAATCATGGCTATTTTGGGGCCAAAATGGTCCAAATGAACTCCCGAGGGTGAGTGAGTGAGTGAGTGAGTGAGTGAATGAGCGATAATATAAGGTCGTTTAGGAGTAGTAGCCAAAGCGGACATTTTGGGGGTGTGGAGGAAGGTGTTTTGGGTAGAAATGGACCATCCTTTGTCCGAATGCGTCGTGTGAAGTGGCATCTTGTAGCAACGCTCGCCAACGCCAAGCTCAACGCTTCAACGCCCTGGTGAATTAGCCCAAAAGCTCTGATTTCATGGAATTGTCACTAATTCATTGGAAATGCAGTGACGCCCGTCAACGCCCGTCGCTATGCCTTAACGCCCTAGCAAAACGCCTTGACGCCAGGATATAGACCGGAAAGAGAACAACAACGACAACAAGGATGACAGATGAGAGAACAACGACAACAACAACAAGTTTTCATATAGTTTATTCTCTCCAATGTCACATCATACCCACGCTGGGGGACCTGCGTTGGGTATGTTTACAATTCAAGAAGACTCTTGTCCAATCAGAGGCCGCCATTTGGCGCTGTATCTGTCATATTCGTTCTTGCCCGTTAGATGTATTCTCGGCTGCTCTTGTCCATTCAGAAGTCGCCCTTTCAGAAAGTTCCATCTTTGCTCGGTGTGACCTAAGCATCGTCGGGCAGTTCAGGATATTGTTCGGGCAGCATGTCCTGAAACAGTTGTTTGTTCATTCTGATCGTTTTTTCCAGGGCCTCGGTGGGTGGTAACCCCATATCCTCTTCCAAGTGACGCATGGTCTTCATGATGGACCTGTGCGCCTGTGCACCCTATAGCCCGTAGGGCATAGGATACACCAGGGTGCGGGTGCACCAGGTATGGGGTACACCAGGGTGCGGGTGCACCAGGTATGTGTGTGGGCGCGCTTGCGTACGATGACGTCGCTTACGAGTAGCGCAGGGGTCAAAGATCACTTCCGGTCACGTGGTCGAAGGTCACTTCCGATCACGTGCCTGGAAGTACACTCAGAGGTCAAAGGTTAATCGTCCTCCAAATCCTCTTTATCACTCGCCCACCCTCTGCACAAATATATGCAGGTTTATTGTTTTGGTGGGAAATTTAAGCCGTACGACGTCGGGCATTACAGGTTAGTTTTCCTGGGTATTCTTGCATTTACCGGGTTTACCCCATGTTGAGGCGTTTACTCTATCAGACGTCCATGATGCTCATCAATTAACATCAAATGAGTTGTTTGAGCTGATCTTTCATGCACAGCTCCAGAGCTAGCGTATCAAATTCCGCGTAAGCCGATGCTAGGGGCCGTGTGGATACTTAATTGTCTCAACATGAACAGCTGCAATATACGCGCGGCCATGAGATACCGGTACTAAGAATACGTCCGAGAATCCACCGTATTGAACTAGATATGGGGTCGGGGGGGGGGGCTATATGTTTGGCAATTTTAGCCCACCATCACCAGATGGTGGGCTGTTCAAATCACTTTTCGTCCGTGGTCCGTCGTCCGTCGTCCGGCGTCCGTCGTCCGTCGTCCGTCGTCCATCGTCAGTCCGTCCGTCCTTAAACAATTCTTGTTATCGCGATTTCTCAGGAACTACTGCATGGATCTTTGTCAAATTTGATACACAGGTTTCCCTTGGGGTCTAGTTGTGCCTGAGATACAACACATATCACGAATCGTTAGATTCTTGGTATGTGCTTTAGAATAGGTTAACCAGAAGACTATTCTGTGAAGTCATGTGACGCAGTCAGTATGTCGGCACCTCTTCCCACTTCCCTTATATGTGTTGTAATTTTTTCCTGTATATGGCGAGATTCTGCTGGTGGACGTTTCGTCCCCGAGGCCCGCCCCCTGTACAGACCTTTGGTCTTTGATATATGTTGGCACTTGTGGGAAGTTGATGCTGGGTCGACATCGGGCATTACAGACTAGTCTTTTGTGTTAAATGCCGTCATTTACATCTGACGACGATACAGCTCATCAATCTCCAATGTACGAGTTGTCACAGCGAAACAGCTCACCAATTACCAGTATACGAGTTGTCAGAGCATTCCATCATAGCTCTCTAGATTTGTATCTAATACCGCTTATGCCGGTGCTAGGGGCCGTGTGGTCATATCATCCAAGTTGCCACATGAACAGGTACAATAAAAGCGTACCTGAGATACAACACATATCACGAATCGTTAGATTCTTGGTATGTGCTTATGCTGTTATATGGAAATGGAATAGGTCTTTGGATTATGGACGCGGGTATTCTCTAATGGACGACGGCTGGATTATGAATGACGGACTAGACGCTTGTAATTTTAACCTGTGTATGCCTGGATTCTGCTGGTGGACAAGTTGTCCCCGAGGCCGGGCCCCTGCACACCCAACAAACATAATGAGCACAACTAAAAGAAAAATATGAAGACAGACCCGAGGAACCTTAGTGCAGGTTTCTCGGCCGAGTCTCTAATAGTTCGAAATGCACTAAGACCTTTTTCAATCCAAATGACAGATATATTTCTGACAGCAAAGCAAGGCCACGACATCAAACCTTGCAATATTGCGCTTGATGATTGTTTAGCACCGAATTCTACATGTAATAATTTCAAAATTTCTAAGTGTGGACACCGTGGATGTCTCACGTGTCCACTCTTTAATACTTCAGCTTCATTTAGTTCCGCGTTAACTGGTAACTCATATTCTGTTAACTCGTATGTTGATCTTAGTTGTTCTACTACAAACTGTATTTACTTAGTTTCCTGTAAGAAGTGTGGTCAACAGTATGTTGGCAAGACCACCCAAAGACTCCATCTAAGGGTGAACGGTCACAGAAAATCCGTTAGGAAAAGCAATTGCTTATAGGTAGGCATTTTTCTGGACCCGACCATGGCTGGGATAACTTTAGTATTCAGATCATAGACGTCGTCTATCCATCTACTAAGGATTCCCCCTTTGGATTTGAGAGAAAAATCCGAGAGCGGGAATTATTCTGGATGCTAGAACTTGGGTCAGTGTTTCCGTTTGGTTTAAATGATAATGTCAGTGGGTTCGGCAATGCTACAAACCGCCGTTCAAATATATCCAACATTACCCAACTATTTAAACCCCATCAACGGAGACAACGCAGCCATGGTTGGCGAAAGTTTAATAGTTCGATGATTCACGATCATATCACTTTAAATTACTTAGTGGGTTTAACTAACGCACCCAATAGTATACATAGCTTACGTACAGTTCTGTATGCGTTACCTCTGAGAGCTTTAAATCAAATAGCCAGAGATATACAGCAATCTGCGTCTTCAGGAAATATAATACCATCAAAAATCAGTAAAGTATGTCAAGATATAGCGTATTTTCGGTTGTATCGTCCAGTGAACATCATCGAAACATCGGCTTTTCTTGAAACTCAACTACTTAGATAAAGGACTGGACATCATTAATTTACCTCGAATCCTGTATGATCCAGAGGTACGCAACGCTGTACCAAACTATTTTAAGTTCACAGAACCTCCTTGCATTTCATATAAGTATACTAAATCTATAGCCACCAAAATATTCAATTACTCCAATGCTGTCAAGGAGTTTGACTGGAACTTATACACGTCAGGAGGCTATAGTTGTGATTGTGAATTGTCGAACTTTATCTATACACCATGCAAACATATTGTGACTGGTGACCTTGATGTGGTGAGTGATAAGGATCTGAAATTACTCCTGATGAAAGGACCTAAATATAGAGAGCCAAGAAGAATAAATCTGAAGGCGGACCAGAAGATAGTCCTGTCTGCATTAGAACAGTACGTTATTGATTGGTCTAAGCGAGAAAAAGTTGAACCTACAGTACTCGCTGATTGGCTGGACCTCACCAAGAGCAAGGTCGTTGAAACAATCCGCCATATTGACAGAAGTTCTCTTCCCCTAGCAAAACAAGTACTGAGAAACCGCAATTCGCAAGAAGTCTAGCAAATCTCCAGAGTAAATTCGTCATAGTCCCAGCAGACAAAGCTCCGAATAATATAATATTCATATGTAAATATTACTATTACCAGGTGCTGGTTAAAGAATTGAGTGTAGACATATCTTCATCAAATACGTCTACTTACTCCCAAACTGCATTTACTCTGGAAAATTTATTTAACAATCACAAAAAGTTTCTCAGGGAAAGAGGTATTTGTCTTCCAACCAATCATAGCGACATACCAAAAATATACTGGACTCCCAAAATGCATAAATCACCATACAAAGCTAGATTCATAGCTGGTTCTAGAAGCTGCACCACCAAGCTTCTTTCAACCCTATTGACGAGGGCCCTTCAGGAGGTAAAAGCATTTTGGGAAAGGTATTGCGCCACTATTTTCAAGAACTCTGGCGTTGAATGTATGTGGATACTGAAAAACTCAAAATGTCTTACGGAAGAACTTGATGCTAAAGGTCACATACCGTACAGACATGTATCCACATGGGATTTCTCGACTCTCTATACTACAATCCCTCATGAGGACCTTATTGACCGTATAAGTTCATTAATAGTATCTGTGTTCATGAAAACTGATCGTAGATATATTAATGTCAGAAGCCATAAAGCATTCTTTAGCTCTACTACATACAAGAGATATCATTCATGGGATGTTTCTTTGTTTATAGAGTTGCTTGAATTTCTCATTAAAAATATCTATGTGAAATTTGGCAACACAATATATCAGCAGCATATAGGTATTCCAATGGGTACTAATTGTGCACCCCTGTTGGCTGACCTGTATCTGTTCTCTTATGAATATGACTATATGCAGGCGCTTTCAAAAACCGATCCATTCAAAGCCCGTTCCTTCTCATTCACCAAACGCTATATAGACGATCTTCTCGCTGTGGATAATCGCTATATAAATGACGCAGTGAAGGATATATATCCACCTTCACTGGATTTGAAGGAAACTACAGATAGCCCTACAGGCACATCTTATTTAGATCTCTACCTCTATAAAAATGAAGCGGGCATTCTCTCTCGTCGACTTTATGACAAAAGAGATGATTACAATTTCGACATCGTAAACTATCCCTTTCTGGATAGTAATATTCCAGTGGGACCTGCATATGGCGTATACATATCTCGCTTAGTAGCATTTGCTAGATCCTGTGTTAAATGTGATGATTTTAACCAACGTCACACAACATTGTTGCAGAAACTTATAAAACAGGGATATTCCACCAAACGCCTCCACTCAAAGTTTCTCAAATTTGGCGATACATATCGCATGCTGATAGCAAAATACGAACGTAGCGTGCAAGATCTATGGCGCTACGTTTCGTAACTTGTGTCTAATTCCGCTAACCCGGGGCTAGGGGCCGTATGAACCCATGTACTTCAAGATCCTCATGGTACTCATATGAACAGTCACAATCAAAGCGTGACTGAGATACATCTTTTTTTTAGATGACTCTATAACGAATATTATGGATTAAGAATACTGATCAGCGATACGGATTTGATATTTTGGAACATCATGATGTCTTGCCGGCATCATTGAAAACTGTTGACCGCTTCTCTCTTGCAGGAAACAAGCCTATGTTTATGTATACTTTTGTCTTTTTGAATTTGGTGCTAATGCTGTTATATGGAAATGGAATAGGTCTTTGGATTATGGACGCGGATATTCTCTAATGGACGACGGCTGGATTATGAATGACGGACTAGACGCTTGTAATTAGACTAGGTTAACCAGAAGACTATTCTGTGAAGTCATGTGACGCAGTCAGTATGTCGGCACCTCTTCCCACTTCCCTTATATGTGTTGTAATGATACCTTTTCTGGTCCGATTTGCAAATCCAATATGGCCACCAGGCAGCCATCTTGGATTTCCCCCATGAAACTTTGTTATCACGATTTCTCAGGAACTACTGCATGGATCTTTGTCAAATTTGATACACAGGTTTCCCTTGGGGTCTAGTTGTACCATGATACCTTTTCTGGTCCGATTCGCAAATCCAATATGGCCACCAGGCAGCCATCTTGGATTTCCCTCATGAAACTTTGTTATCGCGATTTCTCAGAAACTACTGCATGGATTTCTCTCAAATTTGATACACAGGTTCCCTTTGGGGTCTAGTTGTGCAAGATACCTTTTCTGTTCCCATCCGCAAATGCAATATTGCCATCAGGCAGCCATCTTGGATTTCCCCATGAAATTTTGTTATCGCGATTTCTCAGGAACTACTGAATGGATCTTTCTCAAATTTGGTACACAGGTTCCCCTTGGGGTCTAGTTGTGCAAGCTACCTTTTCTGGTTCAATTCGCAAATCCAGTATGACCACCAGGCAGCCATCTTGGATTTCCCCATGAAACTTTGTTATCGCGATTTCTCGGGAACTACTGTGTTGATCTTTCTCAAATTTGGTACACAGGTTCCGATTGGGGTCGGGGGGCTATATTCTGCAAGATACCTTTTCTGGTC
This sequence comes from Hanleya hanleyi, assembly GCA_036873755.1. Taxonomy (NCBI): domain Eukaryota; kingdom Metazoa; phylum Mollusca; class Polyplacophora; order Lepidopleurida; family Hanleyidae; genus Hanleya; species Hanleya hanleyi. The sequence continues at coordinate 43,571 of JAVTVY010018406.1, forward strand.
CGATTCGAAAATCCAATATGGCCACTAGGTGGCGATCTTGAATTTCCCCATGAAACTTTGTTATCGTGATTTCTCAGGAAGTACTGCATGCATCTTTCTCATATTTGGTACACAGGTTCCCCTTGGGGTCTAGTTGTGCAGGATACCTATTTTCGGCTCAATTCGAAAGTTCAATATGGCCGCCAGGTGGCTATCTTGAATTTCCCCATGAAATTTTGTTATCGTGAATTCTCATTTTGTCACAACATGACAACTGTAGACTACTGCGTGTTCGATCCAAGGGAGATAATTAGGATTCAGACACTTTCAAAGTTTCAACATTACTGCACGGATCCCTTCATTATTAAGTTTTGTACCATCTTATTTTATTTTTGAGCATGGTATCTTGAAAGAGATGTCTCAAACTAGCCCAGTAAACAGAAACGGAATTAGCATTCGTTCCTAGTTATAAAATCTTAGGCATGTTTCATAGCTCATGCCAAAGTGTCAAAGAGATTTGTCTTCGCTTCCAGTACCTAATGATGACACGTGCAAAACAAAACAAAAATACTACAAAACGAAGACAAAGCATCCTCTGGACATTCACTTTCAGACTAACTTTGTTCATTTCACTTGTACTATAAGAACCGACATTAAGTACAGTTTCTTAAAAGCTTGAAACTCCAGTGTTCCGTTTTCGCTCAAATTCCAAATCCTGCAAACAAAATTACAAATCAATCGTTTGTTCTTAGTAACAACGGGCAAAAAGATCCTCTTGTCATTAGCTTATAATTATCGGACAATGGTGGGCGCCAAGATTCTTCAGGATCTCTCGTTGGTAGAGAAATGTAAACATGTTTGATTTTTAATGGATCCCCGTCATATCGTTGTACGAAGCTGAATGATGAGGAGGCGGATAGTCTTACAAACAGGATGCCCCTTAGGGCTAGAACACTATACCGTCTGATTCTGCTTGAATTTCTGAGTGCCAGACGTACGGTGTGATGAAGTGACAAACTAGGTGGTTAACACCACAAACGGACGCACGCTTTTTGATTTCAAACTGGCTTGATTAGTAAACCCCGACGGCGGAAGAATTTTGTGATAGGAGGAGTCACTATCTCAACACAATAGGCGAAGGTCGAGGGTGCCCTATTCCCCGGAAGTTTCATGGATCTTACATGGCCGCGTTCTAGCAATAAAACAAGAAATCTTCGCTTGTGCAAACTTGTTTTGCCTGTTTTGTTATTTCTCACCACATTTTTTGTTCAAATATTCACTGCCAAGGAATTGATCATGTTCGGAAGTATAAATAATTTAAATATTAAATATCATTTCAATCGAAATACAAGCGTCTAGTCCGTCATTCAATATTCAGCCGTCGCCGCCCATAATCCAAAGACCTAATTCATATAACAGCAGTATCATCAAACTCAAGAAGAAAACTATTCACAGTATACATACAAATGCAAGAGAGAAGATCCATATAAGAGAGAATCCATATAATTTTCATTGTAAAGTCGTTATCTAGAATATGATGTGTCTGTCACGCTTTGATTGTGACAGTTCATATGAACATTGTGAGCATCTTAAAACACATGGGTTCAAACGACCCCTAGCCTCCGGCTAAGCGGAATTAAACACAAGTTACGAAACGTAACGCCATATATAGATCTTGCACGCTACGCCCGTATTTTGTTATCATCATGCGATATGTATCGCCATTTGAGAAACTTGAGAAACTTTCACTGGAAGCGCTTGTTGCATGGTATAGCCATGTTTTAAGAGATTTTGCAATAATGTAAACAGATTTTTCCTAACAAAGTTCATCACATGAATGCTCAATTTTGAACTTTCCAATAAGTATGAGGGATCATACTTATTGGAAAAGTAAAAATCTGCAATAAATACAGAAATTTCACGTTTTTTCACTTTACTCTATGTTTTTTGTTTTTTTGTTTTTTTCCCTTCTTTCTTTGTCTTCTTTTGTGTCGTGTGCGTTTTTTGGCAGTCCCCGCGACTGTATCTTTTTCATTGACTTCAAACCCGACTTGACTAGTAAACCGTGACTGGACCACGCTCATTTTAGCAATAACACAACCAAGGAAAGGAGACAGTGAAGCACTATTTTATTTAGTGCTCAACTTATTCGCCACAGAGATAAGCAACATTTATTGAACAATCCGGTCGCTTTTTAGCCGCAAGCGGGGCATATGATTATCCCTGTGATCCGTGAATCCAAAATCTTCCTTCCAAGTATATGTGAGCTAGGTATGAATTTGTCCTTTAGAGTGATCTCCCTTGAACTGTTCAACGTTTGCGAAATCAAAAGTACTGTTAGAGTTAGTCCCCTTGCTGGCTGTCTGCCAGAAGGCGCCTTTTTCGTTATGCGATCTTTTCATTATTTCGGCGCCAAACGTCCTGCAAAATGTATTATTTCTGTGAAGTTCATGACTTGGCAGGGCCCAGAATAGTGTCCAAATAGTCAAACAAGTCTGGTGATGTCGATTAGACGTTTGTGGCAGCTTTCTGATGTACAAAAGGCCAGACTGTGCTGTAGAAGTTATAGGTGTGATTAGCTGTTCCACCAAGGGGTTACCTACTGATAGTGTACCACTGTAAATTAGATACAGGTTGGCCACTGTTGCCTTTCTGCTGGGGTATCCAAATGTACCATCCACTAATTGTACACAGTGACCATCTTTGCCATTCCGAACTGAAATGATTAAATAGCCTGTTTATTGATGAATCCAATGGTGTTGAGTTATTCAAGTAAACCGAGGGGTACAAACGGCGTCGCCGACAGGATGGCAAGTTTTCCATGGATTATTGTGTGCTGACGGGATGAGAAGGGTAATGGTGGAAAAGACCCAGCCATAGGATTATTCCACAGCTTTCGATGATAATCTCGGTTGATATTCAGCTGTGGTATAAATTAGCAGAGAACCGAACTGAACTGTTTCAATGCACTGGTTCTTGTTCAGCTGTAGTACAGTTATACACAGGAAAACTGAGTTGAACTGAATGTTGATGTGTGTTGTATTCAAAAAGGGCAAAATAGTGATACAACTGGAAAAACAACAACAACTTTGAACTGTAATAAACACTGATTCACGCAGATACATGAACTGAATGAACTGAGTGATATGAACTGTAGTAGAAACACAAATAACTGTCCTGATCCTATTTCCCCCAGTATATTCATATAGTAATATGATGGTAGTGATTTCTGAAATGGAATGTTATCACCAGTGGGTATTCAATTTACCTGGGATATGGGAATGTTATTTGAATCCCCTGATATCAACTGCTTATGTATGATTGTTTGTTTCTATGTGGGTGAAGCCAATTGCTTCATGCATTTGCATGTTATTGGTATTTACACAATGTGTGTAGTATGAGCCAATGTTTTTTTCAAACTAGTAGTGTTAAAATAGGCCCCCGTTATTATGATTACCCAACACTGAACAGATGTGGTATGTGACAAGTGAAAATTACAACACATATAAGGGAAGTGGGAAGAGGTGCCGACATACTGACTTAGTAGTAGAGAAAACGGGAGTTGTGACACACCTCTAAATACATGTACCAGTGAATGTGTAATGTGATAAGCCCTCAGTGGTGGAAAACACCTGTCACACCTCAGAATTTATAGGCGATAATCACCATGGCGAGCAACAGTGAAGAAGTGACTTTGCAAAGTTTAGCGGCTCAGGTACAGTTGTTGCAGCAAAAGTTGGTACAAGAGAGGGGTCGATCTGAGAAACTTGAACGCACAGTGCACTCTAATGCCAGTCGTGGTGATCGAGTCATTTATATGCCGAAGGACCGCAAGGTGAAGATATTTTCTGAGCGTGAGCAAGGTGACACTGAGGTTAGAGTTGAGGACTGGGTGGAGGATCTGAGATCCTATCTCTCTGCCTGCTAAAGAGCAGATTGATTTTATTACATCACATTTAGCGGGGCAATCCCGAGAGGAAATATGACATCGACCCACATCTGTGCGTGATAATCCTGAGAGGATTCTTGATGTACTGCTATCAGTGTTTGGTGACCAGCATAGTGTTGCACGGTTACTCAGAGAGCTGTATGATAGGAAGCAGAAGGAAGGAGAATCCCTTCGGTCATATTCTCTGGCTCTATTTGACCTGTTAGATAGAGTGATTAAGGTTGATGCTAGATGTATCCCTAATAGGGATAAATGCCTGACTGGGCAGTTTTCAGATAATGTTCTGGATAAAGCTTTGAGGAGACACCTTAAACATTTACTCAGGGCAACCCCGGATTTATCATTCCTGGATTTAAGGGAAGAGGCCATGAGGTGGGCCGAAGAGGAAGACAGCACAGAGAAACCTAAAGGGAAAGTGAAAACTGTGCATGGAGCCACAGCAGCAGTTGAGACCAGCATGGCTGAAGATCAGCTAACCCGTTTGACCAAACTCGTGGAGATATAACAAAACAGATAGCTGACCTTGCCCAGTGTGTGAAATCTCAACAGAAGCCCTTCAGAAAGGAGAATGGGGTCAAGGGGGAACAACTCTGTTACAATTGTTCACAACCAGGACATTTTGCTCGTCGATGCCCACAGAAAGGCGAAAGTGGATTGGCACACGAGATACTGAGACTGTGAAAAATGTTCCGTCTTCTAGCTCCAGTGATGTAAAGGGAGCAGGTGTTTCCACTGTGCAGTCAGATGGACTGAACACCCACACCAGAGGATAACTCATTAGCAGAAGTCATTCAGCAGACTATCGGATCATGTCCCCATGTGAATGTAAAAATGGGTGGCGTGCAGGTGCCTTGCTTAATTGGCACAGGCTCAATGGTTACCATGATTACAGAATCTTTTTTTCGACAACACTTTCAGTCCCAAGGTCTGTTTGCTGCAGATGGGTGGCTGACGTTACGGGCTGCAAATGGTTTAGAGATACCATACTTGTGATATCTTGAATTGGATGTTGAGGTCATTGGACACAGAGTTCCTAAGCGTGGGATCCTCGTAGTGAAGGACACTGAAGTGGAGAAATCAACCCCTGGTATACTTGGAATGAATGTTCTGAATGAATGCTTGGACGTGCTTCCGTCATCAAGTAGCAAATTATCTGGCCAGACACAACAGTTCATTGGCTTTGCAAAAGTTGCATGTGGGAGAGCTGTGGTGGTACCAGCGCACTCCATGAAAGTGATCGCAGTCACTGGGAATCAAGATGCTGGTTTGGTTGTAGTTGAATCCCTAAAGGGTAACTACCCACACCTTCCACAAAGGATTGCGGTGACAAATACCGTGAGTGAAAGGATGAATGGAAATTCATTCAACGTCCGCGTTGTTAATATAGGGACGGAAGATGTTATACTCAGGCCAAGAACCAAGGTTGGCCTTATTCACAAGTCTGAGTCTGTTGTAGACGACCCAGATTTTGACTTTGTTCGGGCAAGTCCAGATGAGGAGGTGATCTACAGAGCTAGTCCTGGTGTACAACACGACGAACAGAATACAGATGTAAATTTCAGTGTTGACTTGTGTGATGTTGAATGTTCTGTTGAAGAAAGATCGACTGTTGAGGGATTCTTCAAGGAGCATCAATCTGTCTTCGCAAAATCTGATGACGGTTTGGGATATACAGATGTAGTTGAGCACCGAGTTCCTGTTCTAGATGATGTCCCAGTGAAGCAGTCCTACCGCCGTATCCCGCCGAGTCAATATCAGAAAGTCGAGAATCACATCCGGAGTCTTTTTGCCAGAGGGATCATCCGGCAAAGCAATAGTCCATATGTCTCGCCCATCGTAGTAGTGCGCAAGCGTGATGGTTCGATTTGTCTATGTGTGGACTACCGTCAGTTAAACAACAAGACCAGAAAGGACGCTTATCCGATGCCGGATATTTAACAAACATTTACATCTCTTTCCGGAGCACAGTGGTTTTCCACTATGGACTTAGCATGCGGATATAACCAGGTGGCGATGCACGAGAGCGACATCGAGAAGACTGCCTTTACAACCCCGTTTGGCATGTACGAGTAAACTAGAATGCCCTTCGGCCTCACAAATGCTCCTGCAACATTCCAGAGGTTGATGCACAGATGCCTGGATGAGCAGTTGTCCGAGACAGTCTTGGTGCACTTGGACGATATAATTGTGTACTCGCGGACCACAATGGAATTACAAGCGTCTAGTCCGTCATTCATAATTCAGCCGTCGTCCATTAGAGAATACCCGCGTCCATAATCCAAAGACGTATTCCATATTCCATATAACAGTATTAGCACCAAATTCAAAATACAATCATAGTATACATAAACATAGGCTTGTTTCCTGCAAGAGAGAAGCGGTCAACAGTTTTCAATGATGCCGGCAAGACATCATGATGTTCCAAAAATATCAAATCCGTATCGCTGATCAGTATTCTTAACCCATAACCTATATCACCTTGGATTTGTGTTCAACAGCCTGAAACATTATGGCTTGAAATTGAAAACCAGCAAATGCCATTTCTTTCGACACGAGGTGAAGTTTCCTGGGCACATCATTTCCACAGAGGGTATCTCCACAGACCCAGAGAAGGAACAATATGTCAGAGACTGGCCCAGACTAAAAACTGCCAAACATGTTCGCTCATTCTTAGGCTTATGTAGCTATTACCACCGATTTCTTCATGGGTTTGCTAACATGGTTGGCAGAACACGAAACTGCATTTATAGAGCTCAAGAACCGACTCACCAGTGCTCCCATACTAGGGTTTGCCGATTTCTCACGCTCTTTCATCCTGGAGACGGATGCCAGCCTGGTGGGACTGGGAGCAGTCCTATCACAAGAGCAAGACGGTCGGAGGCGTGTAATCGCGTATGCGAGCCGATGTCTTCGTTAATCTGAACGGAATGCGAGGAATTACAGCAGCTTCCGACTTGATCTACTGGCTTTGAAGTGGGCCGTAGCTGATAAGTTCAAAGATTACTTGGTGGAGCAGCAATTCACAGTATATACGGATAGTAATCCCTTAACCCTATCTGGCCTGGGCTTTTTGGGACCTGCCCAGGCCTGGGGGGGGCTGAAGTGGCCCCCCTAATTATTTTTCTTATCCCTTGAGCTAGGGGGCTGAAACTTACCACACTATACCCGTGGGTCAAGCTCTATCAGAAAATGTAAAAAAATCCAAGATGGCCGCTTTGATGACGTCACAGTGACATCATTTTCAAAAACGGCATTTTTTGGTCGATTTTTCGGTCGGATTTCCCGAATTTTTTATTTATGCAATTTCTCCGCAAAAACTGCATGATAAATTAGTAAATATTAATGTGATGTGAAATAAAACAGTTTTTACCAACTTTTCATCGCGGAAAAGCAGAAATTTTGAAGAAATGTAACAAAAACATCACTTTTCTGGTACAACACGTGGCCGCCATCTTGAATTTACCCATGATCCTCTGCTCAGGGGGTTATGCAAATGGGCTCAAAATGACCTCAATATGATAAACTATAAAGTCCAGGAGTTTCAGCACTTCATTTTTCGTCGTTCCGGAGATAGCGCAGAAAGTTTGGTAGGGGGGGCATAATGGCCCCCCAGGCCAGGTAGGGTTAAGCTACTTATTGACTGCAAAGCTGGGCGCTGTTGAACAAAGGTGGGCCTCTCAACTTGCTGTTTTTAACTTCGACGTTAAGTACAGACCAGGACGCCTGAATGGGAACGCTGACAGCCTGTCCCGACGACCAGGCAATGAACCGGAACCTGAAGACGAGGAAGAAGTGGCTGAGCTTCTTTCAGTAGCTGCAAACACTACTCCACTACCATGCGCATTGTACGAGACTGTAGTACGGAAAACTAATCTTAACCCTGCAACAGCTGTTGTTGCATCTGTGAACAGTGTACTTGCACTACCTAGTCTGAACGCCTCAGAGCTGGTTGAACACCAGAAGGCTGATCATATCATCAGGAGGGTTAGGGATTGTTTGGAGAAAAGCCAGAACTTTTACCTAAAAGATGCAGAGAAGCTGCCAAAGAATCTTTCTCTCCCCATAAGACAGATGAAAAGACTTGTTCTTGAATCTGATGAAGTTCTTCGTCGTAAAGTGCATGATCCAGTACATGGGGAAATCTTGCAGGTGGTATTACCGGAAACTTTAAAGGAACGCTTGCTGAATAACGTTCATGATGCAGCTGGACATCAAGGGATAGAGCGAACCTTCCAGTTGGCACGTCAGAAGGTATATTGGCCTTGCATGTGGCAGGATGTAGTGTCTCACTGTAGGAACTGTGAACGTTGTCACATGGCGAAACTTCCCCAACCGAAAGTAAAAGTACCCATGGGCTCCCTACAGGCCAGCCGACTCTTGGAAGTCTTAGCCATAGACTATACTATGCTAGAGAAAAGTAGTGATGGACGGGAAGATGTACTGATTATGACGGATGTGTTTACGAAATTCACTCAAGCCGTCCCCACACGTGAGCAGACTGCCGTCTCTGCAGCTAAGTGTTTGGTTAAGGACTGGTTTACCAAATTTGGAGTCCCCTTGAGGATCCATTCGGATCAAGGGAGATGCTTTGAAGGAACAGTTATTCAGGAGTTGTGCCGATTCTATGGGATGGCTAAAAGCCGCACCACGCCCTACCATCCCCAGGGCAATGGACAAGCGGAACGCTTTATAATAGAACTTTTCATCACCTGCTTAGAACTTTGCCTCCAGAGAAGAAACGCCGCTGGTCAGATCACCTTTCAGAACTCACATACATTTACAATGCTACTCCGAACTCTTCCACTGGGTTCTCCCCCTACTTCATGCTATTCGGTCGAGACCCCCGTTTACCGGTGAATTTCATGTTGGGAACTTCGGAAGATGATTGTCAGAACAGTGTAGATGTGGGTGGTTGGTTGAGCGAACACCAGAAACGACTACGACAGGCTTGGAGTATAGCAGGGTAAAGAGTAAAGCTAATGCAGAGCCGCTGAAGATCGGTCAGCGAGGCCGGATCCTCCAACACGGGTGGCGTGGTCGCCACAAGATCCAGGATCACTGGAGCCCTAACGGTTATGTTGTCACCGAAATCCCAGACCCTGATGGAGCTGTGGTCACAGTTGAGCCCGATGATAGGTTCGGTGAAAGTAAAACTGTACATAGATCAGAGTGCCGAATCTGTCAACCATTGAAAGCTGTAAAGGTGAAACAGGACCATGATCGTTTTAACGTACGCCCTGGGATGAAAAGACTGTTCCACATGAGGAGCAGACATCGAGTGACTCGGATGAGGGAATGGTAGCAGTCCTAGTCACCGATGACAACTATGTAACGCCCGCAATGAATCTTGGACCAGTTGAGGAAATGGATGACAACACTGGGTTTGGCGATGAAACTTTGGACGTACCAAGCCGTCGGTCATCACGAAGGACAAAAGGTCATCACTCAAATCCTCATCGCGAATCCCGATCGACACTTCGTGCAAGTGTACCTAATGTGACCTCAGATACGACATCTGCAGGTGTGAAACAAGCTTCGACAGGTGTGGCAAATTATCAAGATGCTGTCTTTGAGTTGACTTCCAGAGTGATGAGGGAAGCTGGAAAACTCCTTTCCTTAGATAAACTGCCCAATTCTGAAGATAGTCATTAACTTTTGTAACACAACTACGTTTACGACAAATGTAGCAGTGACAATTGTTTAACAGTTATATTATTTTTGCTAACATTTGAGTCTATTGTTATGTGACATTGACCATCTGACACAAACTCTAAATAGAGATGTTATGTTGATTGCAGCAGTGGAGAATGTGAGCTAGGTATGAACTGTTCAATGTTCTCTAAATCAAGAGTACTGTTAGAGTTAGTCCCCTTGCTGGTTGTCTGCCAGAAGGTGCCTTTTTCGTTATGCGATCTTTTCATTATTTCGGCGCCAAACGTCCTGCAAAATGTATTATTTCTGTGATGTTCATGACTTGGCAGGGCCCAGAATAGTGTCCAAATAGTCAAACAAGTCTGGTGATGTCGATTAGACGTTTGTGGCAGCTTTCTGATGTACAAAAGGCCAGACTGTGCTGTAGAAGTTATAGGTGTGATTGGCTGTTCCACCAAGGTGTTACCTACTGATAGTGTACCACTGTAAATTAGATACAGGTTGGCCACTGTTGCCTTTCTGCTGGGGTATCCAAATGTACCATCCACTAATTGTACACAGTGACCATCTTTGCCATTCCGAACTGAAATGATTAAATAGCCTGTTTATTGATGAATCCAATGGTGTTGAGTTATTCAAGTGAACCGAGGGCTACATATAGTGGGAGACAATATGTCTGGAGTAAAGCCTATAGTGCAGCACATCGGTGCAAAGTGATGCCTCAGGGGCTAGCTCTCGTGTGCCGGCAGTTTTGGTGGGTTTTTTTGTTGACCGCTTCTCTCTTGCGGGAAACAAGCCTACGTTTATGTATACTACACTGTTAGCAGGATATGGTCGAACCGACCATAAAAAATATGGTTGCCCGCGACCATAAAAGTTATAGTATAGACATGACGTACCATATGTTTTATGGTCACTATCTGACAATACAACTTATGGTCGGAGTAACCATAAAAAATCTGGTCACCAGGCGACTAGATATATTATGGTCGCTCCGACAGTGAATTATATGGTCAAGTTGACCATACAATATATGCTCGCTCAAGCAAAATTATGGTCGAAAAATTCTTCTGACCACATATTTAGTGGTCAAGAGCAACCATAAGAAATATGGTTACCATACTTTTCCTGGTGGGAGGCGACCATATTTTCATGGATTAATACTGCTTGGTGTCATCTTGGTCACAGCCAATTGACCTTTCCGACCTGTCACCCTCACAGTAATAAGCTATCAGGAAGATCTCAACAAGGTACAGGCCATAGATTCGACATACATACAGGACAGGTACAGTTAAGGCATATACCTTATCCGTACCTCCAAATTTGCCATTTGATTCAACATGGGCGCAGTCAGTATGTCGGCACCTCTTCCCACTACCCTTATATGTGTTGTAATGTACAGATAAGGTACGTCCCCAAAATGTTAACGATGCCTTGACTGTACCTCGCTTGAATAAGGTATCAATAAGGCACTGTAACAAGGTATCGCTAAGGACCATTAAGGTATAGTATAGGTACATTGGGATAAATCCAGTCCAGAGGTACACTCAAGGTGCCGGGTCTTATGCAAGGTATGGTCAGCCATTTTATAGCTGGAGGTACCATTAAGGTACAGTCGGGTTGCTATACTGGTAAGGCATAAGCCATGGTCAAGTGTAGTTACGAGGTGCAGTCAAGTCATGGCGAAAAGTAGTACACTATAAACTTCAATAAATAAGATTGTTTGCGCAGAATACTTTAGTTTTATTCTTTGACATACATTACGTATTTAGCACTATTAAAACATATACAAAAATGTAAATTGATAGATACATCCGCTTATTTCTTTACCAAATTTACAGTCTATGGTTTGACCATGCTCTCTGGTTTATACAGTCCCTTGTTTTTGTATCCAGACAGATGTTTGTTCTCCTCAGTCCTGTGGTTTTTACATAAAAGATGGACCGCACATTCTCACCTGAACATCTCAACACAATTGAAACATAAACAGCAAGATCCTGCTCACTGCTCACTACAGTCTGTGGTTTGACAATTCTTTAATTATTATCTTATGTACAGTCCACGATTGTTGTACCCAGGGAGACTATTGTTAAACTATAATCATGTGATAGAACCTGGAATACACACCCTCACTTCACCACATCAGCACTATTAAAACATTTTTACAGTAACATATAAACATCCTGCTCATTTATTTCGTGTGAGGTTTGTCAATACTTTGTTATTTACAGTCCTTTGTGCTTGTATCCAGACAGACTATTGTTCTTGTTCGTCATGTGATTTTTACATCAAAGAGGCACCATACATTCTCACCTCAACTCCCATCTCAATAAAATCACTGTTGTTCATATATCTGACTGTGAATAGCGACTTATGTTAGATGATCTCTGCCAATTGAGTCCATGTAGACATGGTAAAGAGCAAGTGAATCAACAATGATCACCACAGTCCTCCACTTGGGGCTCTTCTATCCCATTGTCCAGTTGACCACAGAAGCTGTGCTGTCGATTGTGTTGTACAGAAAGCTGAAATGAATGAAAAACATCATTAGAGAGGTATTTCTGATTCACAAGGCTCAGGCAACCCTTCCGATGACACAAATGTGATTCCAATGCACATGGTATTAATAATGAATGTCTTTTCTGCAATAGGTAATCTCGGCTACTAAATAATTTGTATCATAATATATTATTTGCTGAATATCTACAAAAACCTCTTTATCACTGAAAACATGGAAATAGACTGATGTGCAGGCGTTATGATATTCCACGAACATACTTAACATTCTCCAACTCTTATGTATCTGACATCTACCTCATGCCCCGAAAATTTAGTATGGGAGTTCACAGAGTAAAGTTTTGCTCACCCTTTATTCCTCCTATGATGTTACTAGTTAGTGCCGGCAGATTCTCATTGCCATATCGTCAAGAGTGTGTTCAGCAAACATCTTCTCTGACATCAGATTTTGACTGTTTCATTCTTCTAAAAGGTGTTTTGCATTTGTTGGTGGTACTGGTATATATATACATTGCTCCCAGGTGACAGTTCAACCATCTAAAACAGAGTATAAACATTCCAATGAATCAACGGTAAAAGTACACCTCCTTAAGGTAGTCAGAAGTAGAATATTACATTTCTCTCACGAATGAAGTTTTCTCAAAGATTTTTTTATATATATTGGATTGGATATATGATCAGAATTGAAGAAAAAAATTCGCACAAAGATATATATTGTGGTTGCCATAATAATGGTGGCCAACTCGGATTTTAGCGCTTGACTTGAGAATGGCCTCTATGTGCACACACTCTGTTGTGACACTGACAAGGTTGCTTTGCTGGCCTAACTATGTCCCTTGGCCTGAACGAACATTGTGTGAGACTGATTCCCCTTTTTTCTTCCCTGAGGGAAACGACACTAGGGCATCTCTCGAACCAAAACAAACACAGATACTGACATTTGATTTCATGAGGGATGAAACATACGACACATTGACTGGCTTTTCAAAATTTGAATCAAATACATTTCTCAAAATTTTATGCTCCCCCACACCTCGCCCCCATATTGAAATATGTCCAAATTGAGATATTTTGACCGATTGAAATATATTGAAATATATCCTAATTGGGATATTGTGACTAATTCTCATACTAAACTCATAATGGCGAATTTCGGCAGCTAAACTACAAAAACAAGATAGAATCTTCTTCAAAAATCTGCCAATGTGATTGTATAATTTTGCTGACTTTTACTCGCCAAAATCATTCTCTGTGATATTGCGATTATGTGCAATATTTTTTCCGGTTGTTGTTGCAGTATACTTCCCATCACTCACCACTGTTGTATGTCTCTATACGAACAGACTAACTAGCAATATGTGCCAGCTTGATTGAAACATGAATAATCTACTTCTGACATGGATATTTTATCCCAATTGGGATATATATCCCAGTTAGTACTTTTTTGCTGACAAAAACAGCAGTAGTATTATATGTCCCACATAATATAGCCGAGATGTTTTAAGCGATATTTCGGAGACAACGTATTGGACAAGTTGGGGAAAATACCTTGATCGATGTATTATACCTCGATCGAGGTAGGGCTATGTCAACTTCAGGTTTTATTTATTTATGGAAAATGTGGATATCTACCCATACCATGAACTGCGTGGATCTTTCAACAGCTCGATTGTTCCATGATTTTCATATCAGCTTATTGCTTCGTTTAATGCGACTAATCATTCAAATTAGCCACTTTAATATTTCAAAAATGAAACATGGCTTCAAATGACATTCATGGAAATTCATTTTGTAAATAAAATAGCATGTGGTGGCATAATTCCATCTCAAAGTCATATCAAAGTTGCATGAAGGTAGATGCATGGACTGATAAATAAATTAGATTAAATTGTCCGATGCAATGCACAATCTCCTAGCATGCACACACATGGCAGGGTCAAAATACCCAGAGCAGAGGTCTGGGTTTTTTATGCGGTGCACATGCTAGCAGATTAGATTATGGGTCTGTCAATTAAACTTGATTTATTAACTAGGCATTGGCTCTTAAATCCTGCAATTTGCGCATGATCTTGACATCGAAGTATGCCATCACATGCCATTTTCATTTACAGAACAAATTTCACAAAATATGTCATTTGGAGCCATCTTCTATTTTTGAAATATTGAAGTGGCTAATTTGAATAATTAGTCGCATAAAACAAAGCAATAAATTGAGGTGCAAATTACGAAACAATGACGCCATAGATGTTGTTAAACCGAGTATGTGTGGATGTCCACATTTTGCATAAATATAGAAAAACTGTTCAGTTGACATAGCCCTATACCCCGATGAAGGTATAATACGTCGATCAAGGTGTTTTCCCCAACCTGTTGGACGACATTGTAACTTCACATGGGTTTCCTTCACACAGTATATACATGTAATCTAAAAAGTACTAATTTTATTCCAAAGTATCAAGGAAATTCTTCCAGTCTAGTTCTCAATAAATCGCGAAAACAAAAATTAGATGTCATGACGTCAAGCCTGCATGTTATAAAATTGGCAGATCAACATCATCGTGGTCCCAAAATAACATGGTAGGTATTGATCATTTTTGTCCATTCTTATCATATTTCAATAAAATATGGAGGAAAAAATTAGTATTTTTTAGTTTACATGTACATACTGTGTGAAGTTTCAATGTTCTACGATAAATTGTCCCGACATATCGACAAAAAACGGCTCGGATATATTATCTCGGACAGACAGAAGTAAAATATATAAAATATCCAAAGTGAATAGGCTATACAGTTAATCCTTTTTCTGACCTGTTCATCTAGGCATATAAACTTACTGGTACTTGCCTTGTTCCGTTGTAACAGTTGTTCAACTAGATGTTGTTGGTGTTGTTGTTGTTGTTCAAACAGCGATTTCTCTCTCTTTCTTCACTTTTGCCGTGTTATTACCGTATTAATATGCCTCAGTGGTTGAATCCTTGTAGTCCTACATCACTACGGCTGTACATTAAGAATTTGACACACAAAAGCAACTTTGCTGGTTGGAACACAGAAATATAAACTCCCTAAACGGCCAACGAGTGCCACGTTTACAGCAAAACGCAGAACGAGGCTTTCTGAGGTTCCCTAGCAAACTGGTATATGTAAGTAATGTAACAGTGAGTTAGGGTACCAGGCTGGGCGAAGTCACAATCGTCACAGCGGAAGTAACAGCGGGAAAACAGATCGGCTGTTCTGTCAATTACGGTCCGTAATTGCCACAGTCTTCACTGATACTTGAGATAAATTTCTACAACTTGGCGAAGTGAAAGATAGTTCATCTATTTAAATTAAATTTAAACCATGTTCAAAACTGTAAGCATTCTGACCATATTATGAGATTGTTCACCATGCCTAACTCGGACACCACTTTTGTACCTCGCCTTCCTCAGATTATTTTTAACAACATGAAAGTCATCAATAAATCCCAGGATTGGTCAGAATTATTATTTAAAGAGGCGTTTGCGATTAACAGCAACAAACCACAATTAAATAATGGACTAAAAGCTTCGAAACAGTTAGCTTTGTTTGATTGATAAAACAGTAAAATCTGACAAATGTATATTATGTTGAACTGGTCACTTCCCTAGTGTGTATATACAAACACTTGTCAGCCTTAACTGAGTCTTTGTTTATTGCCGTCACCACTTACGGTTTAATACCACATACTGTTAATCCCTTCTACCATGTATCTTTTTATGTAATGCCAAAACAACTGTTTATATTGCACATAATTAACATTGATGGCATTTTTACAACCATATATGTTCATTCATAACCGATGATTTCAACACATTACCTGTATATACACCGTTAGGTTTCTCTGTAAAATTACTTCTGATGATGGTTTGAAGGAATCACAGGCCCTCAAAACAAGAGTGTCGGGGGAGGGGGGTGGACGGTTGTATCACGATGAAATGTCGAAATATGGGGTCTCTATATATAACCCCATGCTTTAAATAAAAATATATAAAGGATGGGGTTATATATAGAGACCCCATATTTCAACACTCCACCGTCATACCACCTTCAACCCCACCCCAAAACCTTTTGTTTTGAGGGCCTGTGGAAGGAATAAACCGAAGTATTGAGTCACAATGAATTGCTTGTCATTCTTCGGAGTGCTTACCCTGCTTTACTATTTAAATTATACAGAACACTTACCGCAGCGACCACAAAATTAATGGCAAAAAATGTGCCCATACAAGATTTTTCATGGTCGCAACCAGGGACAATAAAATAAATGTATTGTACCGTCCCTGTCGCAACTCATTAAGCAAAAATAGAGATGGCCATAAAAATGGGGCTCGAAAAGGTGACGGTATAAATGCTTGTCAAACTATCTATGCGACCACCATTTTTATGGTTGCAACTCGGCCAGCACATAAAAAAGGACCATAAAAATGTGGGTCGGAAAAATGACCATATAAATGATGGTCGATATATATAGATTCGACAGTAAAAGTTATGGTCAACACTGTTGACCAGATATTGGTGACTATCATTTTTATGGTCGCACCCCGTTGACGATATATTCATGACCATCATTTTTATGGTCGCACCCTAGGCAACCATGATTTATATGGTCGCAGCGACGATATGTTGTGGACAGTGTATGATTGTCTTTTTGAATTTAGTGCTAATACTGTTATATGGAATATGGAATAGGTCTTTGGATTATGGACGCGGATATTCTCTAATGGACGACGGCTGAATTATGAATGACGGACCAGACGCTTGTAATTTGGGAGAAAAATGAATGAATGAATCTTTAATCACCATATAGTATGTACAATATAAGAGTCTGTATATATATGCAGAGATTATTGTTGAACAACTGAGATTGGCGGGAATAAAACCCCAGGGGGGCTTGTTATATCCCAAATAGTAATACGTATAATATTATATTGGCAGGAAGTAAATATACAACAATTAAATAATATAATGGTGAATAGACTGAGTCACATTGCTGAGCTCTGATTATAATATAATTTTAAAAAAATGTTGTTTGAGCTCGGTGGCCTAAGTAAATAATAACGATTTTACTTAAAAGAGGAAATTGTCACATGTCTACAGCATTGAAAGTTAGTGCAATGTCGATGAAAGACGAAAAGAAAATTGAACGCACCTTCGAAAATCTTATTGTTAAACAATATACACTGAGGTGTTATATAAGATAGACTTTTAGGCGGGCTTTAGGGTGCATATTTAGTACAGGACGTTATTATACGAATAATTCTTTTTTGCAAGATCACAAGTGGCTTGAGGTGGGTCGGAAATGTGTTTCCCCACACCAAGTTACAGTAAGATACATAAGAATAGAACAAGGAATAATATAGCATAATCAGAGGTTTTCTGTTAAGACAGTTCCGTATGTGGCTGAACACCAATGTTTCTCGATATTTTAGAGGTGATTTCATCGATATGAGTCTGCCAGTTCAATTTTTCGGTAAAGTACACACCAAGGGATTTAAATTAGTGACAGATTCAATTTCGAAACCAGATATTATTACCTTCGGGATATACGTATTTGGGGATCTGTTCGGTTTGAAGAAAATAAATTTAGTTTTCTTCAAATTCAACGAAAGTTTATTGCATGATAACCAATCCTTAAGTTTTTCTAATTCACGTGGCATAGTTTCAGCAAGTCTTTTAGGATCGGAATCAGATAAGGTGGCACTAGTGTCATCAGCAAACAGATTAATGTCAAGAACGGATGTGGCCATGGCGATATCATTTATGTATATTAAGAACAGTATGGGACCTAATATTGATCCTTGAGGAACACCAGTGTTAATAGAATTTAGCGAGGAAAGAGTACCGTTGTAACATACACACTGGGGTCGGGAGGAAAGATAGCTGCGGAACCACTTGTTTGTAACACCACGAAAACCATAGTAGTCCAGTTTATGTAGGAGAATTTCGTGGTTGACTGTATCGAATGCTTTAGAAGATCTAAAAATGTAGAGATACTGAACTGTTTTGATTCCTTAGCAGCAATGAGTTTATCGTACAGAGATATAGAATAGCATGGAATGTTGAGTGATTTGATCTGAATCCGAATTGATTTGGGCAGATGATCATCTCCTTTTCTAGATAGTTAACCATCCTTAAAACCACAAGTTTTTCAAATATTTTGCTAAAGCATGGTAGGACAGAAATTGGTCGATAGTTTTCAGCTAGAGTTTTGTTGCCAGACTTGTAGACGGGAGTAATTCTAGCAATCTTAAGGGCAGTGGGAACATTTCCATTTTGAAAGGAAAGGTTAATTATGTGTGACATGGGAGTGGAAATTAAGCGCGCTATCGGTTTTATCAGTGACATACGTATATCGTCAATACCAGGCGATCCATTTTTAAGTAAAGATACAATTTCATAGATTTCACTCAGCGTAGATGGTTCGAATTTGAAATCATTGTTATATGAATTATTTAGATAGGTTTTGAAATCGTTTTGGCAGGGTGGAATTTTCGAGGCTAGATCTGAAGCAATTGAGGAGAAATAGTTATTGAAATTTGTGGCAATTACAGTGCGATCCGTTACGTCTCTACCATTAAAACTAAAGACATTTGGGAGAGCGCTGGATTTTTTCCGTCCCAGTAATCCATTAATAATTTTCCAGGTACCCTTAATATCATTATAAGATTCGTTAAATTTCTGTTCATAGTATTTATTCTTAGCTAGTTTAACTGTATGATTGAATTTATTTCTATACAGTTTGAATTCTCGGGTTACGTCATGGTTTTTCTTCGATATATGCAGCTTATATAGTCTATTTTTCTCTTGAATTGATCGGAGTAAAGATGAGGTAATCCATGGTTTGATTATTTTAACTTTTTGAGTATGTCTATCTTTTATTGTTACTGGAAAACAACTTCTTTGATAATTTCGCCTCGCGAGGCCAAATCCTCAGCGTGTGCGGCGAACGTAAGCTAACAGGTCAGCCGTTTTATTCGTCAAAACGCATCTTCTTTTCACGTGATTTATCCATACGACTGTTCAAAATGGCCATTTATGAAATATCACATGATCTTAAAGAAGGTGTTTCGCGGAAACTCAAATCAATTCAGTGAACCTTTTGCTCACCGTGTGCACTGAAACCACACGAGAGCTAGCCCCTGAGCTGACAGGCAATTGAGGCCGTTAGCTCAGCTGATAGATCTCGTGTGTGCCGGGGTTTAAGGCTTTGAATTACAGGTTAGTAATCATATAATTCATATAATAATTTATATGAAAGTAAAAATCTGCAATAAATACAAAAATACGTTTTTTCACTTTACTCTATTTTTTTTTTTTTTTTTTTAAATAAATTTCAGGCTTTTTTTCTTTTGTGAGAATGGTGCCAACTGTAGTACAGTGTGAGAGGGTATACTTCACAGATCTCAAAACTTTTTACGGAATCAAAATCGGTTAAATATTTACCGATATAGAGCAAATTCAAGATATCAATTCAGGGGTCATTATTAGAAATATGGGCTACATCAGTAACTCTCAGTTCAATCGCACACGTTTTGCTGCAGACGTACAGGTGAACAACTTGATCATGTATGGTCATCAATTTGGTCTCTCAGCCATAATAAAATAGTACTAAAGGACATTTATTCGATGAATTCATTATAACAGAATTAATATTAAAGTGTTAACCACGAACGGGTGATACAATCCTGTCGTTTTACGATATGAAACTAGTTGGATCACTTCACGGCACGTCTGCGAAGTATGGCTCGAGAAAACACCTGTTACTCGTCCAATGACAAGATGGCCAATTCAGATATCCGGCGGCCGGAAATAAGCTTTTTCCCCCCCCCTGGGCACGTTGAAATTTAACCTAATTTTTGTCAATAATATATAGGTACAACATCTTGACGATTTAAACATTCATTAACATGTATTTTCATATGCATTATTGTAATAGAAAAAAAACTCATAATATATAGGTACAACATCTTGACGATTTAAACATTCATTAACATGTATTTTCATATGCATTATTGTAATAGAAAAAAAACTCATGAATCCAGCATTTAGCCCATCTAGACGGACGTCTGTAAGACAGTGCTAGTGATCAGTGCTCAGTTATTTATTGTGATGTTCCATAAACTTTTAACCCTTTCGCTGGTTCAAAATGACATGATCATTGCAAAATGTGATGTGAGCCTTGAACATAACACAAAGCCTTCAACAAGTGCTATTATAATTATTTCAGAATTATCATTGTCGAGCGCTGTAAATGTCATCATAGGTATTGCACAATCCAGCAATAGACTGACAAAAGTATCTGCAACTTTATTCCCTTGTTACTCGTTTATTAATTTTCATGATAACGAACTTCACTCGTATAGTAACAACGGAAAGTGTTTCTTGGTTGCAATCAAATGCTATTATAATTGACTACTACGGTCCCTGATGTGACAGCTAAACTGTTCTCACAACAGGATGCCACGCATCGAGTGGTTTGTTTCTGTGTTACACAGTCGTGTGTCAAAAAGATAAAGCGTAATTAACAGTACACATGCGTGTTCCTTGTAATAGAAAATAATTGAGTAGGATTATATAGTCTCATGCCCATATTAAACCAGTGACTTCTAGAATCTTCTTGTGTATTTTATTTTATTTTTTATTATTATTTTGTTTAATAAGCAATAATAGAAGAGTCACCTCATGTACAGCGGGTATACATATGGGTCTGCTGGCGATTTGATGCCAAAATCTGAGGGAGCGGTTTCGAATCTCGCACAGACTGGCCCATCCAGCACAAGTAATTGACCTTTACCAAGAAAGTCATCCAAAAAATAACCGCATATAAGTTTACCTATTTTATAAATGGCATTAGTGTATAATATCGGCTTCCTCTCTTTCGATTAATAATGAATCCACGCCGAAACGTTCGCACAGTTACAAAAACCTCTTTCCACATTAATTCGTTCTCCTCTCACACCTCTTCCATGTATCGATCTAATATTAATTCAAGACTTTTCCGTCTGCGGAGATTAGTGAAGAAAATGTGCGCTGGAACGGCTCCAGCCATTGAAACATGTTAACTCAATGCAAACTGAGCGAGTTCGAACTGCACATATATCAGCATAAAATCGAGCAAAACATATCTGGTTTTCATTCTGTTTAGTCATCATTAAGCTCGAAGAGATTTCCGTGTCAGAAATATATAGTTTAAAAAACATTTCCTTTTAATTTATGACGAAATATTCACCGATAAAGAAGGTGTCAATTCGGAGAAAAATTTTCGCGATATACCCACAATCGGTTTTTATCATGTTTTAAGTGCCCCCATAAAAGCAAATCCAAATATATATTTTTCATCTCGAGTATTATAGAAATTATGAAAGTATAAATGTAACTAGTTATATCTAATTAACTGTGCTTGTACAGCTAGCAAGTTATGAGAAATTTGTATCTATTTGTATTCTGAATGCCTACAAAAAAATTAGTCGTCTTGGCCCATATTTGATGGAGTTATGCCCCTTTTCGGGTCTTATAATCTCTGATTTTGTGATATATAATAATGATAAACTTTATTTAAACACGGACAAGCCGTCCATTTACACTGGTTTTCAGGAACTTATTTATCTAATTGTATTCTAGAAGCATACAAAAAAAAATCATCATCTCGGCTCTTAGTTTATGGAGTTATGCCCATTTCCTGGTGCAATAATCTTGGATATGCTTGAATGTATCAACCTCTTATACCTGAAGAACTGTGTTCGGTACAGCTACCAAATTATTTACCTACTTGTATTGTAGACCCCAACACAAAAAATATTTGCCTTGGCCTTTATTTTACAGAGTTATACCCCTTATGTTTGAATGTAGCTGTTAAATCTGCAGAATAGTGATATACTGTTTCAAAGATTTCTTCTTTGAAGTAGCTGGAACGCAACTTGGCTGGGTGGTGCTTAGTTGGTTCATCACGATATAGCTGAAATATTCCTACGAAGTAGGCTACCATCTGCAAATTGTCCGGTAGTCAGTGAGTGAGTGAGTCCATCCGAATCATTTCGTTGACAAAATAAGGAGAACCGTTGACATTAGAACCTTGATTTTTTGCATGAAGGTGCATTAGGGGAGTGTTACCAGCAAGCTCCGAGCTGACCTACTTTTGATGAAAATTTCTGGTGATTTTGAATGAAAATCCCTGGTGATTCTGACTTGGGCTGTGCCCATCTTAATATAGGCAGGATTTCAACTTGGGGCGGGGGGATTTCCAAGAGCTCGGAGTCCTAATGCCGACCCTACTTCGTAGGTCGTGTGACGTTAGTCACACTGCCATGTTGTTGAAAGCGACGTTAAATTATATTTACTGACTCCTGATATGCTGTAAAAAGGACAATTCTGAATGAGCTCGTTATAATGAGTCTGGGTGCCATGAATTTGGGCACCCAAAAATTACTTTTCAGCAAATCCCCTCTCTGAACAGGCTGAAACCAACACTAATGCAAGTACTGTTGCCAAATATGAAGTTATCAGGCTGTAATTAGACCATATAATACTCCCACAGCTTCCTTGGGTTTCGACACTCCCACATCGTGGCCTAATTCACTATAACTTATCACACTCTGCGCCATGTATGGGTGCCCAAACCAAAAGTTTAGATCAGGCCCTGATCCATAAAATGTTGCACATTCTCAGCATATTTCGTAATTGCTCGGGGGAAGCCGAGGGGTTTTGTGAGTCTTGGCCTCATGTTCATTGCAGTTGTCCCTGTTCCTCTGTATTTTGATGAACATCTTGAAAAATAAATTGTTTTCCATGAATCTGAATAGTTGATACATTCCTTTCTGCTCTTCAACCTTGCACAGTTCAATTTTCATTTTTGGTTTCTCAAAAGTTGAAATTTGACCAATTTTCAGTTTACCTTCTCCGTTTTCAATTTCTCAAAATCAAAAATGTTAATTTGACAGTCAATTTTCAATTTTTGTTTTTCATTTTACCTCGACCTGTCCGTTTTCCTTTTTTCCAGGCGGTCAGTAGGTGTGTCGTTTATATCAGTCAAATTGCCCAATGTTAAATCACATACACACCTCTATGCAATGACCGTACACGGCGTTAATGACTTTTGTCCGAGTGAACACCAAAAGATTATAACTCTATGCAATTGAGTTTTATATGGAGATACTTAAAAAGTTATTTCACGTGTAATATCTAAACAAGGAGTATAATTGAATTCATTTCTTAACGTTCAGTTTATCATCATAGTTATAGACGCTGCACAAAAGAAAATTTATGCCGAGCTAACTGACAGACTTCAGTATGGTGATTTCTTCATGGAAGTGTCAGCAGAGTTGCATGCTGGTCAAGATGACCAGTGACATGGCCAAAGTTTTTGACCAGATAATTTGTATCGTGTGGTGAAGACTACACGCATTTTTGCAACAAGAAAAAGACATTTACAGCTTAATACTGTGGGATGTGGACACTGGTTACGCAAGGTTCGACTACATGTACACAGCATGGAAGCGGTTTAGTCTGTGTTGTGAATACCAATCAGTTGCGTAGTCCAGTAGGATTAAGGACAGGTATATCAAATATGATTGTCTAACTGAACAGATATTATTATTAATTCACTTCATAGTGTAAGTGCTTAGAACCCCCAGCTCTCTTCACTGCAATTTTCAACTGAACGTACATTTTCATACAATTCGAAAGAAAGAAAAATAGACGCTTGAAGATTTATACAAAATATAATTATATTTTCACTACCAGCCTTCTCAGTGGTTTCCATAGGCTATTTTTTATTACTGCTATAACATGAGACTGGGATGAATTTAGTAATCCTATCTGGTGATTTCAACACATTAATGGGTGCATAGCACAGAAACCATCTTCAAAATGATGAACAGGTATATTGACGCTACGTTGCAAAAGAGTATCGATTGTTGATATGTTTGTACAGTGCTGATTTTATCAAACTAAAATTAGCTAAGGATCAGGGAGTCAGTTTGCGATATAGTTAGGGGGTCAGTTTATGTTCGGTAGTTTTACTTTCAAGTAGAAATACCCCCAATCAAAAAACTATGCGTTATTTGACAAGGTAAAATAACAATAACGCTGCTGTGCTCCCAGTTCTTGTCTCGGACTTTAGCCGAAGTGATTTTAGACCTGGAGCAGAGGGATTGATTGTTGTATCTCAGTTGAACCGAGAATCTCAACCTCTGTAACCATAGTTTGTGTCTCAATTAAACCGAGAATCTCAACCTCTGTAACCATTAGATTGTATTTCAATCGAACCGAGAATCTCAACATCTGTAACCATTAGATTGTATTTCAAGTGAACCGAGAATCTCAACATCTGTAACCATTAGATTGTATTTCAATTGAACCGAGAATCTCAACATCTGTAACCATTAGATTGTATTTCAAGTGAACCGAGAATCTCAACATCTGTAACCATTAGATTGTATCTCAATTGAACCGAGAATCTCAATCTCTGTAACCATTAGATTGTATTTCAATTGAACGAGAATCTCAACATCTGTAACCATAGATTGTGTCTCAATTAAACCGAGAATCTCAACCTCTGTAACCATAGATTGTATCTCAATCAAAACCGAGAATCTCAACCTCTGTAACCATTAGATTGTATTTCAATTGAACCGAGGATCTCAACATCTGTAACCATAGATTGTATTTCAATTGAACCGAGAATCTCAACCTCTGTAACCACAGATTGTATCTCAATTGAACCGAGAATCTCAACATCTGTAACCATAGATTGTATCTCAATTGAACCGAGAATCTCAACCTCTGGAACCATTAGATTGTACTTCTATTGAACCGAGAATCTCAACCTCTGTAGCCATAAATTGTATCTCAATTGAACCGAGAATCTCAACCTCTGTAACCATAGATTGTATCTCAATTGAACCGAGAATCTCAACCTCCGTAACCATAGATTGTATTTCAATTGAACCGAGAATCTCAACCTCTGTAACCATAGATTGTATCTCAATTAAACTGAGAATCTCAACCTCTGTAACCACAAAAAAGCACTTTGCTTGCTTGTTATATGTCAATAGTTTTGTACTAAACGCCAGAATATTTGAGGAGCAATATGTCGGTAACCGGTATTTCCAGGAAATAAATACAAAATTTCTCAGAATATAAATTGCAAAGATATATCCCCCTTCTGACAATTTTAATTCTGATATAATCACAACCATTGTATAGTGTCAAGGTCATGTGAAAGCAAATGCATGTACACCATCGGAACAGTAGATACATCTACTCTCATCTATAACAGCTTTGGGGTACTCTATGACATTTGAATGCTACGAGGCGAGGTTTTTTAAAATAAAAACTGTATTTTGAAGTTTCTGGATCTGTTCTCTGCTGAATTCACTCTTGTTCGTCAATTACTGGGAACATCGGACATGATCTACATGTAGAAGTCACCCCCATTTTTGTGGACAAAATTAAATCAGTTGTTCTAATAACTACATGTAGAAGTTGTCGGACATACCAGCACAGCAACATTTATTCGCACTGGTTCTCAATTACACCCACTATTAATAGTTTAATCTAAGACATAGCAGAATTTTGAAATTTCAACATATAACACGACTAGGATGGATTAATTGCTGATACTCATTGTTGTGCTCAAGAGAGATAGAGAGAGAGAGAAGAATTATTGTTTAATATGGAAGCCGGGTGCGGCCATGTCGTGTTTCCGCATTTCGCATCGATGATTTAGTAACGGGAGAATCCGACGCGAAAACACGAAAATGCGAAAGCACGAAAACAGCGACGCGAAAATGCGAAAACGCGACGCGACAACGTTTTCGCGTCACCTTTTCGCGTCGCGTTTTGTGTTTTGGAGTTTCACATAGCTGATTATTGCCATGAGGGTTCATTGGGACTGTCACGCTAGCCACTGAGACTCTTAACATAAGCAATGAGGGGATACATATCGAAACCTATTTACAAGCATGGTAAAACAAATTGTTCTCAGGGATTTTGCATTCCACAACGAAACTGAGATAAAAAAATATCATTTAGGATATTACTGTACAAAGCTAGTCATACATGTAGATAAAAATATAATATATGCCTTGGGAAAACAGAGGTCAGGAAATTCTTGCCCCTGAACACTAGTTTGTTTTCACAAAAATCGGTATCTTTTTATATAAATTTTCATAATACTGACATTGCATCTCCATAACCTCGTTTCTATTGCAAATTATACTACCATCATCAGATTTCGGTATCAATTACTGAGTTTAGCACTCAAAATTGTCCGTTAGGTGGGAGGGGGTGGTACGCGGCATTTTAACATTAGGATTACCGTAATTAACAATTTCCATGCGTTGTTTAAAAGGTAAAAGAAATCTAACGATGTTGTGCTCACGGTCATTAAGAATAATTACTCGTGTTGACAGTGTCATTTCAGAGCTAATTTTATACTTGTTGGCAGTCATAAAGCAGCTAAACAGCGCATATAAGTGCCAACTGGCAGTGGCAGTCTTGTATTGACTGAACAACATCTGCTCCTAAGTGCTCTTATGTCATTCAAACACCAGAATCAATTGATCTGTCTCTATGAGACATTGAAGCCTTTGATGTATGGAATCAGTAGGACTCAATAGTTGGTTTTACTGTCAGATAAAAGACAGGTGACATTGGGTGAATTGAATCCCTCAAGGCAATTGACGGCATATACTCCTGTTTTTCTTTGAAGGCCAATGAGTGCCATGCTGTGGTTACAGAGACTGCTGATTATCAGGATATCAACCGATCGAATAAGCACCAATCATCGGCTAGATAAAGGTTTAACCAATACAATGACAATCGTGGTAATTTACGAACCACTGCATGTTGAATTTGCATGTTGTAGATATTATAAATAGGGAAACTGAACAGATACGACGTATGTAAGATTTCGATTAACAGATAAGATGACCACTTCATTTTCAGCGATTTCTTTGGATTATTTCCAACCCTTGCACTTGGACACCAACATAGTTTACACGATAGATGAAGATAAATTTCCTGGCTTGAGTGACAATTTGCATGATACAGAGCCAGCCTTGATGATCATATCAGGGCGAGAATCGCCTGTCTTTGATTTTAGTGAATTTGCTGTCAATGAACACAATTCGTCGATATTGTTGGACCAGAACAACCTGTTCGATCTTATAGGTATGTAATTGTTTGTCATTGTTTTCTAAGCCACTCTTGTACGGCAGGTAACACATTGCCGTTCGTCTTAACCAATGTTGAAGAATGAGGTAAAACAATATGCCACTTTTTCGAAAATGTCTGTGTCAACAACTTGTCTTCAGCGGAAGCATGCATTGTTCAGAAAGAAATGTATATATCATTATACAAATTTCTTCATTATAATTTCAGACTCATATGATGTCGAGGATCTTAGTATCGACCGTCCTTCCTCGAATCTTTTTGACGTCATACCGGAGTTGTCTATTTGCATCCTCGATTCGGAAAACCACATCCCGTGCTCTTCACACTCAAAAAATCATCAACTGGACGCTGCAGAAGACACTGTGTCTGATATAAGTGGGGCGACCCCACGTATAACATACATTACTTTACCCGAAGAAGAGAGATATTTTACATATTCAAGTTGTTTAGTCTGGCCTTCAGAAACAAGAGACGAGACTGTGAAAAGTTACCCTGCCTTGTGTTTGAACGAATCAAGAGGAACGCCGGAACTTCCAGTTGTGTGTTACTCGGACTATGATATGAATTCAAAGGCTATAGCGAATTATCCCATGGAATTGGTTATTAACGGGAAAAGAAAGTTCTCAGAAACTACGGAAAGTAAATCACATAATTTCCTGCATTCAAAGAGACGAAAATATGAGAATAAGAGTTCAGTTTTATGTTCCAGTCCGACATCTCAAGAAAGGTCTATTACGACACTTGGGGAACATTTCTCAAAAGGAAACCATTTGGAAATGGATTTGGACCTTTCTACGTCGGATTCATGGACTATTACCAGCGAATATGTTCATTCGTTCTTTCTGAATGCAGCATTTAGCCCATCTAGACGGACGTCTGTAAGACAGTGCTGATTTAGTGATGGTATACAAACAGCGAAAACTGTGCACAGTCACTGGATTGAAAGTTATTTTCAACTATTGCTTGGAAGTGTTCAGTTATTTATTGTGATATTCCATAAACTTTTAACCATTTCGCTGGTTCAAAATTACTTGATCATTGCAAAATGTGCTGTGAGCCTTGGACATAACACAATAGAAGGACAGGCTATCGCAAAAGAACCTTAGCCTAAGATGATAATAACGACTTAAAGCAGTCTGTATAATTTAATGATGAATGTATTTACATATGCAAAAATGTGCTCGGCTTAGTCGTGCTAAAAGCCTTCAGCGAGTGCTATTATAATTATTTCAGAATTATCATTGTCGAGCGCTGTAAATGTCATCATGGGTATTGCACACTCCCGTAAAAGACTGACAAAAGTATCTGCAACTTGATTTCCTTGTTTCTCGTTTATTAATTTTCATGATCACGAACTTTACTCGTATAATAACAACGGGAAGTATTCCTTGGTTGCAATCACGTGGTATTACGTGGTGCTACTTTGCATTCTGGGTAAAAAGGCACATGCATTTGAGCGGCAGCCATGTAGATGTGCAAGCAATACCTGTCTGTCATATAAAGGCAGGCATCAACAGCAGATATGGCAGTTCTGTCGATGGATTTCTCGAAATATTATGACGATTTACCGGCAGATGCAACTGAAGGCATAGATGTAGGCAGAAAATTACTTTCTGTGATAGAATTGATTCATTTTGCTTGAAAACAAGCGGATTTTGCAGCAGAGAACAATCCTGCGCTCTTTAGACTTAAAAATGCACTAAATGGACACTGCAAAATACACTGTTTGTGTCAATCGTAAAGTTGGCGACCTCACGCATAACATCATCGTCCTCGCGCACGTTTTCTTTACTTAGCTACGCAGATCGAACCCGAGCTGAAAGCCTTAGGGACAGGTATGACATTAAATGATTGATTGATTGATTGAAATTGTAGTTTAAGGGCCGCTTCCCATTCGGATTTCGCGGCCCATCAACTCAATGTTTTATTCGAATTTCGCGGTACATTACTTTGTTTATTGAATATCTTTTCCAGCGCTAAATATATAAATAAATAAATAAATAAATAGATAAATAATTAAACATTAAATGAAAGAGATCAGATTGTATATAAGGCAGCTGTCAGCCAATCAGCTCATTGGTTGTGGGGAAAGGAAATTGACTACCCGAGAATGTATATACGCCTATCTTGCGATTATGACAGAAAACAAATTGACATGTGGCGGGGCGGGACTGTGCGAAGAGACTTAAACTAGTAATTCTCAGTCTGAGAGGGGCTTAGTGTGACCATGAACCGTAAAATATTGTACGGTCCCTGGTGTGACAGCTAAACTGTTCTCTCACAACAGGATGCCACGCATCGAGCGCTTTGTTTCTGTATGACGCAGTCGTGTGTCAAAAATTTAAATTTTCGTTTTTCATTTTACCTCGACTTGTCCGTTTTCCTTTTTTTTTTGTTGTTTTAACTTTGACCTGTCAATGTTACGTGCGCACGGGTACAGGTTATGATGTCACCTTTGGTCTACGAAGTTGAGCTCGGTCAATACTTGGATGGGTGACTGCGAAAAGGAATAGGACCCCACCCATATGGTTCCCGGGTGTGGAAAGGAATAGGAGCCAACGTCGTGAGATGACTGAAATATAGTTGAAAGCGACGTTAAATCATATTCACTCACTCACCCTTGGATAGGTGACCGGGTGCTGTACTGGCTGGGCTGATCATTGTCCAGGATAATAGGAACTGTGGACACTCGTGTTCACCGTCGTGATATGACTGAGAAAATGTTAAAAACGACGTTAAATCCCACTCACTCCGGTCTGAGAAGTAGTATGTAAAGCGCCAATCGGGTAGTATAGGCAGGTGTGCGGCGTAATATGTGAGATGAAAGCCGTTTCCCGAGAGCCGAGCAAGGCATTCGCACTAGACCGACTGCGCATGCACAGGATCGGATAGGCAAGCGCAACAGGTGTGGTTTATGGTTTATTCACTTCAGAATCCAACAGGCCTAGGGCCCAGTTACAGGTCTGATAACAACACACATACATACACTCACACACATAAGAATATATAAAAAAAAATAAATAAATAAATAAATAAAACAATAAATATATATCATACAATACCGACTAGCCCACTTAAATATACATGCAAATTCTAGGCGTGGGTAGTAATATGTACATCAAAACCGACATTGTGAGTTACGAAAAAACAGTTGTTACATGTCGTCTGTTTAATGGCTAAGTACAAGTTTTATCCATATAATATAGATTTGGCCTGTTGGAGGAAAACATTTCTATTAGCAAAAATATCGAATGATTCGTTGTGAGGGCACAATGAATTATATATTAAGTCCATTGACCTCGGGAAGAAAGATAATTTCCGTACATTTATCCGAGCCTTTGATGGTCTAAACACATTGATTTGTCGCAGTGTTCTGGACGGACAGTTATATTGGACCTGCTCAATAAGATATGGTGAGTCCACCTCCGAGTGGACACATTTATGTAGACGGTTGAGATCGGCAGCCTTTCGGCGCAATTCTGAAGGGGGTAATTTGAACATCTTACATATATTTAAGTATTGGTCAGAAGAATATATAGTTTTATATTTAAAACATATAAATTTGAGAAACTTTTTTGACATTTTCATCTTTATCGATTAAGAACTTTTGCTGGGGTGACCAAATTGAAGAGGCATATTCGAGATTTGAGCGAACAAGTGACATGTAAATTGATTTGAGGGCCTCAACACTAGAGAAAGATTTACATGTACGCTTCAAGTATCCCAACATCTTAAACGACTTGCTAACTATCAGATTGACATGGTGTTTGCAGTTCAAGTCAGATGCTAACGTGACGCCCAGGTCTTTCACAGATGATACACGTTCTAGTAGTGTACCATTTAATGTGTAGTCAAATGAAATGATGTTCCGTTTTTTTGTAAATGATATTATACAGCATTTCAATACATTTAGTTTTAATTTCCATCTACAACACCATTCGGCAATACTGTTCAGGTCTCGTTGAAGGAGTATAGCATCATCACTAGAGTTCACGGCTTTGAATAGTTTAGTGTCGTCTGCGTAGATCGACACTTTCGAGTGAGAAATACATGAAGATATATCATTCACGTACAATACAAATAGCAAGGGACCAATAAGTGATCCCTGAGGAACGCCAGATAGTACAGGCTTCTAAGAGGATTCTTTGCCATTCAGTGCAGCTCTTTGCAGTCTATTGCTCAGATACGATTGTAGCCACATCAGAAGATTTCCAGAGAATCCATAGTATTTTAGTTTATGAATGAGCAATTCATGTGATACGGAGTTGAAAGCCTTGCTTAGATCTATAGATAAATAGAGTCAGTTTGTTCTTTGGAGTCCAAGGCTTTCGTGAGGTGATCAACATAGCAGGCTAAGTTAGATACAGTATCTTTGTTTTAACGAATCCATGCTGTTCAGGAATAAGGCACTTTTTTACATGCTCAAAGAGGTACTGTATACCGCTTTTTCAAATATTTTCCCGAAAAGGGGTAGCAGGGATATTGGTCGATAATTCGACACATCGTGACGATCACCTTTCTTGAACATGGGTGTGACGTTGGCTGGTTTGAAATGGGATGGAAATATACCGGAAGATAAGGAAGAGTTAAATATCATGCACAGCAGTACAGCCAATTCTTCCGCGCATTCAGTCAACAGCAAACCGGAAATGTTATCCGGTCCACACGCTTTGTGCACGTTCACATCTTTCATAACTGACAGACGTCGGCCACGTTCACACGTACTTCAGATAGTATATCGTCTTGGAAGAAGCCCATGTTCGGGAGTTGGTCAATCGATGACGTCGTGAAAGCACTGTGAAAAAAGTCGCTGAAAAATTCAACAATCTTATCCGTTTCGGCCGTTTGATTCCCCTGAAATTTAATTGATTCAGGATTCAGGGTGTGAAGCATGATACGGAGAACGACAGGGTTGAGACACATACCTGGAGCCTAGCATTCCCACTAGGGTAGTATAATAAATATGTGGGTAACATAATCATAACCCCAAATGAACCTCCCCTTTTTGTGTAAGTGTGTGCTGGGGGGGGATGAAGTTAATGCGTTCAAATGAGATGATACCCATACTTACGCAGGCGGTCAATAGGTGTGTCGTTTATATCAGTCAAATTGCCCAATGTTAATTCACATACACACCTCTATGACCGTACACGGCGTTATTGACTTTTGTGCGAGTGAACATCAAAACATTATAAGTCTATGCAATTGAGTTTTATATGGAGATACTTAAAAAGTTATTTCAAGTGTAATATATAAACAACATCAGGGAGTATATATGAATTCATTTCTTAACGTTCATTTTATCATCATAGTTATAGACGCTGCATAAAGGAAAATTTACGCCGATCTAACTTGATTTTTGACAAGTCCCAAATTTGACGACTAATTGAACCGAACAGACTTGAGTATGCTGCTTTCTTCATGGAAGTGACGGAAGTGTCAGCAGAGTGGCATGCTGATCAAGATGACCATTGACATGGCCAAAGTTTTTGATCTGATAATTTGTATGGTGTGGTGAAGACTACTTTATACGCATTTTTGGCAACAAGAAAAACAAGACATTTACGGTTTAACTCTGTGGGATGTGGACACTGGTTACGCAAGGTTCGACTACATGTACACAGCATGGAGGCGGTTTAGTCTGTGTTGTGAATACAAATCAGTTGCCTAATCCAGTAGGGTTAAGGACAGGTATATCAAATATGATGTTCTAACTGAACAGATATTATCAATTCATTTCATAGTTTAAGTGCTTAGAACCCCCGGCTCTCTTCACTGCAATTTTCATCTGAACGTACATTTTCATACAATTCGAAAGAAAGAAAAATAGACGCTTGAAGATTTATACAAAATATAATTAGATTTTCACTATCAGCCTTCCCAGTGGTTTCCATATGTTTTTTTTGTTGCTATGACATGAGACTGGGATGAATTTAGTAATCCTATCTGGGGATTTCAATACATTAACCATGCACAACAACCATATTCAAACCGATTGATAGGTATTATGACGCTACATTGCAAAGATTATCGGTTGTTGATATGTTTGTGCGGTGCTGATTTTATAACTAAAATTGGCTAAGGAGTAGGGAATCAGTTTGCGGTATAGTTAGGGGGTCAGTAAAAACGCGGTAGTTTTACTTTCAAGTAGAATTACCCCAATTAAAAATCTATGCGTTATTTGACAAAGTGAAATAAATCTAACGCTGCTGTGCTCCCAGTTCTTGTCCCGGACTTTAGCCAAGTGATTTTAGACCTGGAGCGGAGGGATTGATTTATCTCAGTTGAACCGAGAATCTCAACCTCTGTAACCATAGATTGTTTCTCAGTTGAACCGAGAATCTCAACCTCTGTAACCACAGATAATGTATCTCAATTGAACCGAGAATCTCAATCTCTGTAGCCATAGATTGTATCTCAATTGAACCGAGAATCTCAACCTCTGTAACCATAGATTTTATCTCAATTGAACCGAGAATCTCAACCTCTGTAACCATATATTGTGTCTCAATTAAACCGAGAATCTCAACCTCTGTAATCATTAGATTGTATTTCAAATAAACCGAGAATCTCAACCTCTGTAACCATACATTGTATCTCAATTGGACCGAAAATATCAACCTCTGTAACCATAGACTGTATCTCAATTAAACCGAGAATCTCAACCTCTGTAACAGTAGATTGTATCTCAATTAAACCGAGAATCTCAACCTCTGTAACCATAGGAAAGCGCTTTGCCTGCTTGCTTTATGTCAATAGTTTTGCACTAAACGCCAAAATATTTGATGAGCAATATTTCGATAACCAGTATTTCCAGGAAATAAATGCAAAATTTCTCAGAATATAAATGGCAAAGATATATCCTCCTTCTGACAATTATGATTCTCAACCATTATAATGGTTTCACAACCATTATATAGTGTCACAATCATGTAAAAAGAAATGCATGCACACCATCAAAACAGTATACATATACGGATTTAATAACACAAGATTGACGGTTTATGGTATATATTATGGCCTGATAATGTAGTTGCATTCAGAACTATTGATCAAGTAGGACCAAAATCATCTGATTTAATCTTTGTTTGCTTCATAGCTCAGAGTACAGTGGCAGATGACAGCCTTTGACTCAATCTAGACAAGGTAATAAAACAAATATGTTCCTTCAATTTGCTTCACAACTGTACGGAAGCATAGATAGAACATGGGTGGAAATTATTTTTCCGTCCACGAAATTATCTCCGGCCCGGAGATACATCTCCGACCCGGAGAATATTATCTTCGACCCGGAGATACATCTCCGACCCGGAGAAAATCATCTCCGACCCCGAGATACATCTTTGACCCAGAGAAAATTATCTCCGACCCCGAGATACATCTCCGACTCGGAGAAAATTATCTCCGACCCCGAGATATATTTCCGGTCCGCAGATAATTGACCAGTGAGAGTCGAGCTGCGGTAACGATTGCTGCAACACCATTGGTCAATTATCCCTGGGGGATATCCCTCCGAGACGGAGCTGTATCTCTAGGTTGGAGATAATTTTCTCCGGGTCGGATATAATTTCGTGGACGAAAAAATAATGTTCACCTATGTCGTATCTATGCTTATGTACAACTGTTAAAAAAACCCGCCTTGAAATTCTGTGTCATGGCGATCAGGTTTGTATCGGAGGGTGGTTCAAACATGGTGAGTTGACAGGTATTTCTCAGATGAATTATACTTATAGGGATAAGGTTTTATCTATATATTATAATTCAATTCCAAAGATATAGCAATGATCAGGATTTATTTGACATTGTTCCAAGTTTTTATGTTGATTACGTAACCAGAAATAAATACTTACATTTCGTAATAAAACTGTTTTTCACGAAAAGGGCATTTATACGATACCAGAAGTTCCGAATATTGATGCCATGGTCAGCCCATACGTCCATTTCCTCCAAAGACGTCTTGATATCACCGTGTCCTGTGAGTCATCACGAGTGATCTATCCTGCAAGCACTGCATAGTGAGCTTCGTGCCTTTTCCTATATACTAGAATATAACCGGCTGAGTATGCAGCCAAATACTAATGTTGATTGATTAGAACTGAGTGATTCAAAACAAATCTTATCTCAACAATTATATACATGAATTACTGCAACTTTGGTCTACAAGTTGGCCATACCTGATGACAAAGATTTCAAGAATACAGCAAATACCACTGGCAAAATTATCATTGAAGAAATAACTCACTTCATTAATTTAGCGAGTAGTTTACGGTGTCGGTCACTGTAAAGGTAATAATTGGCAGGAGTTCAATGAATTATAAACTGCCTGACGGAAAGAGTTAATAACACAACTAGCTAGGCTGGTGAGTAATCAAAAAGACAATGTAATACACGGAAGTTGCTTTATTTATTTACTGTGAAGAATATTGAGTAACACAGTCCTTTAAACAGCCCTGATATACGCAAATGATAATTCAGAAAGGAAATTGCTGTAAACTAGACATATTGCATGAGATTAACATAGTTACCTATTGAAGTATGAGTCCGAAATCCTGAGGTTTTGACAACGAGAACATAAATAGCACAATGGGCTCCACTACCCCTCGGCAATCAGTCTATACTAAGTAATCGTGCATTCCAAAGATCATTTTTAGAGCTTTGACATCATGTAGGTTAACAAAAATGTGATCTAGTAAGGTTGACTGTAGTTGTCTTTCATTTTAGAAATACATAGCCATTTGAGCCAGATCGGCTTTTGTTAATTGATGGGAAAGAAGTTTCGGTAGAGCATGATCAAATTCTCAGCTCTAAATATACTCTTCTACTCTTCTATATAACTCGTAATCAAATCAAGTAATTTCTTATTGGAAAAATAGATCAATGTCACTCATCTTCAACAATTTTCTGGTTTATTATAACTTGATTGCATATGGAACATGAATTCCCAGAACTTAGACTTGACATGACCTTCAGAAAATAGGTCAGGGTCAGTGATAATCATTATTCAACTTCAGGTCCAGGCATATGTGGTATAAATTTGGGACAATGTAGATATAATTCTTCATGAAATATCGCACTGAATAGAATCTGACCTGGATAAATTAGGTCACGGTCTGTCATCTTCAGCACACCTCTGGAACATCGCCAGATGTATAGTATTAATTTGGAAAGCATAGCTATATTTCTTCGTGTTATTCCTAATAAATAGTGTATGACATTGTAAAAATAGGTCAAGGTCAGTTAACTGGGATAGGCTTCTGGTCAGTGCTTTCGGGCATCTCAGCGCGAACATACAGAAAGACACGTAAAAATACCATATAAAAAAATCTTCCAGCAACCTTCGGTGACGAGGGTTAAAGAAGATGGAATCGCACTGAGTTTTTCCAAATAAAGGTATTCAAATATTTGAGAATCCAAAACCATTCAAAAAATATGTTCTTCTAGTATCGTATTCCATATCACTGCGCACTGCTCTCCTTGTGACTTGAGTATTGCGAGATAAACAACTAAACCTCACAGATCAAGCGTCAGGTTCTCGGCATGACGGCATGTCATACACATTGCTAGCTGACATAACCTGCTTCTTCTATTACCATACACTCACAAAATCCCCAAACCCCTGTTATCCACCTCGGCGAACTACATGACACCAAGGTAACATTTGTTGTTTGAAACCAACACACATTCCGTTTATCCAAGCTTGGAACCAGGTTTCCTCTCCCAGGCTATGTGAGCTACCAGATACCAGATGTTCAGCGCAACCATGTCACACATCCAGGTGCCCTAAACATCCATGGGAAAACAATCTTCGGTCACCAAGGCGATGTACCTCCGGCCACCAGCGTCGGTATTTGAAGTTGCCAAGACAACCACCAACAGTCGCTCACACGTTCATTCACCAAGTTAAGTCAATCTCACCCACAAGGACAGGCTACTCATTATAAGAAGGCAATTCTGATAACCAAGACAAAATTTGTTTTCAAATATCCATCAGTCACCAAAGCTTTGTCCCATATCATCAGTCCACGGGTAATTACTAGCCCAGGCGGTGAGGAGTGAACACCAGACGAATACGAGTAGAAATTTCTTACCAGAATCAATAACCAGAAATATGCCTCCCCACCACCCAGTCTCACGTGTACAGTATCCATTCAGGGTCAATCGCCCCGGGCATGAGGATGGGGTGTAACATTAAGCTTATTCTTGACTGTATGCGACACGCTATTCCTTGGCCAAACAGATTCATTTTGAATATTCATTTCCCCGAGGCCCGCCCCCTGTACAGACCTTTTGGTCTTTGATATATGTTGGCATTTGTGGGAAGTTGATGCTGGGTCGACATCGGGCCTTACAGACTAGTCTTTTGTGTTAAATGCCGTCATTTACATCTGACGACGATACAGCTCACCAATCTCCAATGTACGAGTTGTCACAGCGAAACAGCTCACCAATTACCAGTATACGAGTTGTCAGGCCATTTCCATCATAGCTCTCCAGATTTGTATCTAATATCGCTTATGCTGGTGCTAGGGGCCGTGTGATCATATCATCCAAGTTGCCACATGAACAGGTACAATAAAAGCGTACCCGAGATACAACACATATCATGAATCGTTAGATTCTTGGTATGTGCTTCAGAATAGGTTAACCGGAAGACTATTCTGTGAAGTCATGTGACGCAGTCAGTATGTCGGCACCTCTTCCCACTTCCCTTATATGTGTTGTATTTTTTCCTGTATATGGCGAGATTCTGCTGGTGGACGTTTTGTCCCCGAGGCCCGCCCCCTGTACAGACCTTTTGGTCTTTGATATATGTTGGCATTTGTGGGAAGTTAATGCTGGGTCGACATCGGGCCTTGCAGACTAGTCTTTTGTGTTAAATGCCGTCATTTACATCTGACGACGATACAGCTCACCAATCTCCAATGTACGAGTTGTCACAGCGAAACAGCTCACCAATTACCAGTATACGAGTTGTCAGAGTATTTCCACCATAGCGCTCTAGATTTGTATCTAATACCGCTGATGCCGGTGCTAGGGCCGTGGTCACATCAACCAAGTTATTACATGAACAGGTGCACAATAAAAGCGCACTCTGAGATACAACACATATCACGAATCGTTAGATTCTTGGTATGTGCTCTAGAATAGGTTAACCAGAAGACTATTCTGTGATGTCATGTGACGCAGTCAGTATGTCGGCACCTCTTCCCACTTCCCTTATATGCGTTGTAATTTTTCCCTGTGTATGGCGAGATTCTGCTTGTGGACGTTTCGTCCCCGAGGCCTGCTCCCCTGTACAGACCTTTGGTCTTTGATATGCTGGCATTTGTGGAAGCTGATGCTGGGTCGACATCGGGCCTTACAGAGACTAGTCTTTGTGTTAAATGCCGCCATTTACATCTGACGACGATACAGCTCACCAACTTCAATGTACGAGTTGTCACAGCGAAACAGTCACAATTAATTACCAGTATATTGAGTTGCTTTTCCAGGAGCATTTCCACCATAGCGCTCTAGATTTGTATCTAATACCGCTGATGCCGGTGCTAGGGGCCGTGTGGTCATATCATCCAAGTTGCCACATGAACAGGTACAATAAAAGCGTACCTGAGATACAACACATATCATGAATCGTTAGATTCTTGGTATGTGCATCAGAATAGGTTAACCGGAAGACTATTCTGTGAAGTCATGTGACGCAGTCAGTATGTCGGCACCTCTTCCCACTTCCCTTATATGTGTTGTACTTTTTCCTGTATATGGCGAGATTCTGCTGGTGGACGTTTTGTCCCCGTGGCCCGCCCCTGTACAGACCTTTTGCTCTTTGATATATGTTGGCATTTGT
>JAVTVY010018407.1:0-81462 GCA_036873755.1 Hanleya hanleyi
GTGGGGTTGTTTCTTGTTTAGTTTTTTCCATAGTTTTACGCTATGCCGCCCGAGTATTATAGAAAAATCTTTCTCAAGCACAATGCTATATTTCTGTATACTGAATTACCGATGTATATTCATGAATGTTTAAATATTTGGTTTCTCCATAATATATTAGAAAGCAACGCATTCTGGTATATGCTGGGAAGAACACCCAATCCCGACTCCATCCCCCATATAACTTCCATATATATAGCTTTTAAAATAATCCTACCATGTCAGAAACAGTGAATATAGTGTCAATGAACTGTCAAGGGTTGGCGGACCCCAAAAAACGAGCGGACGTTTTTCATTATTTTAGAAAAAAGAATTTTTCTATAATTTGCCTGCAAGATACGCATACAGATACCAAGTCAATACAATCAATAAAAAATGAGTGGGGAAAAGATGCTTGGGCAAGTTCATTTAGATCAAACGCCAGAGGGGTCATAGTCTTATTCAATAACAATTTTGATTACAAAGTTACTCGTGTGTTAGAAGATCCACTGGGGAACTATCTTATCCTGGGCTTAGAAATCCACGAGACACCGGTCACCCTCGCCACAATATATGGACCAAACACGGACAAACCATCGTTCTATAATACTCTTCAGAAACATATTGACGATTTCGCGAATGCATCGGTTATAATTTGCGGCGACTGGAACCTCGTACTTGACTCAGATATGGACTATGAAAATTATAAACACATTAATAATCCTAATGCCAGAAAAACTGTGCAAGATATGATCGAAAACCACGACTACATCGACCCCTGGAGAATAATGCACGAACAGGACAGAAAATACACATGGCGTAGAAGAAAACCACGACAACAAGCACGGCTAGATTTTTTTATTACCAGCACAGACATTTTCAATATAATCAATGAATCAAATATAATACCAGGTTACAGAACAGACCATTCTGCTATAACAATCAAATGCAAATTTAGCAATACTGAACGCGGAAGGGGATACTGGAAATTTAACTGCTCTCTGTTGAAGGATAAATCTTATGTCGATCTAGTTAATAAAACCATCACCGAAACTGTCGAAGAATACAGTTCAACACCTTATAACAGAGCATACCTCGCTGATATACCCAGGAACGATCTACAACTACTAATAAACGAACAACTATTTCTAGACACCTTACTTATGAAAATCCGGGGGGAAAGTATACAATATAGCACGCGAAAGAAGAAAGAAAATGCGAAAAATGAAAGGAAATTAGAAGATGAAATACAATTTCTTGAAGATGAAATTCAGAACAACTTTGTCGGCATAGACGAAGCTAAAATCAAACAATTAGACGAGACAAAAAAAAAACTAGAAGAAATCAGAAATGTCAAGATACAAGGAATTATAACTCGAACAAGAGTTCGTTGGGTTGAGGAAGGTGAAAAACCGTCTAAATATTTTTTATCTCTTGAAAAGAGGCAATACACCAACAAAATGATGACAAAATTAACAAACGATACCGGAGACGACTTATATAATACAAAAGACATTCTTGAAGAAGAAAGACGCTACTATTCAAAACTGTACTCTAAACAAGACACAAATTACGTCGACACAGATAGATTTTTGAATGATTTAGATCTCCCAACGCTAACAGACAAAGAAGCAGCTGAACTTGAAGGAGATATATCATATGTAGAACTTACAGCCGCCTTGAGGGATACAAAGAACGATAAGAGCCCAGGATTGGATGGCTTTCCAGTGGAATTTTTCAAAGTTTTTTGGAACCAGTTAGGATATTTTGTACTCCGGGCAATCAACACTAGTTTTCATCAAGGAGAATTTTCGCTTACCCAGAGACTGGGTGTCATCACTTGTTTACCCAAGCCGAATAAACCAAGAAATCTATTGAAAAACTGGCGACCAATAACTCTGCTAAATGTAATTTACAAATTAGCGTCAACTTGTATAGCCAACCGAATTAAAACCGTTCTCGATCAAATTATTCATGAAGACCAGAACGGTTTTATTTCTGGCCGCTATATTGGAGAAAACATCAGAATAATTTATGATCTGATGTTCGAAACACGGGAAAGGGAAATTCCGGGGCTCATTTTGTCAATAGACTTTGAGAAGGCATTCGATTCTATCTCCTGGCGATTTATGGACAGTGTTTTAAAAAAGTTCAATTTTGGCAATGATATTCAAAAATGGGTAGCCACTTTCTACAAAAATATTAAAACATCAATTATACAAAACGGTCACTTGTCATCATCGTTCAATGTCGGCAGGGGATGCCGCCAAGGCGATCCAATATCGCCGTACCTCTTTTTAATGTGCGCAGAGGTCCTTGGACACATGATTCGAAAGAATGATAAAATCAAAGGGATACAGCTAGGAGGAGTGGAGTTTAAAATCAGTCAATATGCAGACGACACCCAGCTAACCCTTGACGGTTCAAAGGCTTCCTTAAAAGAGGCACTCGCTTGTCTAAATCTATTCTATACAGTTTCCGGTTTAAAAATAAATATTGAAAAGACAAAAGCGGTGTGGATAGGGTCACTTACTGGGTCTGACATCAGGCTATGTCAGGAAGAGAGTCTGGATTGGGTGAACGACTTTACTGCACTGGGAATCACTTTTACAACAGTTAACTTTACTGACATGTGGAGATACAACTATTTATCTAAAATAGAGGATTTGAAGAGAGAGCTGAGCAAGTGGAAAATGCGAAATCTAAGTCTCTTAGGAAAAATAACAGTCATAAAATCGCTGGCAATGTCTAAGCTAATACACCTCTTCCTTTCCCTTCCAAACCCACCTGAGGCCTGTATGAAATCCATTAATAAAGTGTTGTATACATTTCTCTGGAATGGCGGTCCAGATAAAATCAGGCGGTGTGTCATTACGCAAAATTACAAAATTGGGGGGTTACGAATGATAAATCTTCAAAACTTTGTACAGGCTCTAAAAATATCATGGATGAGGCGCATAGCATTTCATGACAAAAAATGGAAACATCTAAACCGGGACATGCTCTCGTCAACCTTGTTCAACTATGGGGGAGAACGGCTTACAGATATGATAAAAAACTGTAGTAACCCTTTCTGGAAAGAAGTCCTCCGAGCATGGCAATCCGTTCATAAAAAACTACCAATCCAGGAACTGTCTGAAATTCTTAACGAGCCTTTATGGTACAATCTAAATTCTAAAATAAAAGGTCTATTCATAAAAAACTGGTATGATAATAAAATACGCTATATTAAGGATATTCTCAACGAGAATGGCACATTAAAATCATTTGAGGAAATTAGGGCTAGTTATAAT
This sequence comes from Hanleya hanleyi, assembly GCA_036873755.1. Lineage (NCBI taxonomy): Eukaryota > Metazoa > Mollusca > Polyplacophora > Lepidopleurida > Hanleyidae > Hanleya > Hanleya hanleyi. The sequence continues at coordinate 3,312 of JAVTVY010018407.1, forward strand.
ATACGGGGGACCTTTTTGGACTACAACAGGGTAATAAAAAGTATACCAAAAAGCTGGTTAGAGATTATCAATCAAAATTCCACAGATGTAGGACACTGGAAATACACCCCAACTATTCCTAATCATCTAGGCGTACTTGCTAGGGAAAAGAAGGGGTGTGGACGATTCTATGATATACTAAACACGGAAAAATATGAAAAAGCCAATGCACAACTAAAGTGGGAGGACTTTATTGGGATCGGTGAAATAGATTGGCCCAGCGTTTTTGAAGTAAATGTACATTGCTATCAACATACCAAATTGAGAGACTTCCACTATCGCTTTCTACATAGAATTATTTATACAAAGTCGCTGCTGCATCGCATTGGTATCACCAGTGACGATTTATGTGACTACTGTAAAACAGAAAGTGAAACCTTCGAACATCTATTCTTCCAGTGCAGTATGGTCAAGCCATTATGGTCTAATCTTCAAAAATGGCTAAAAACGGAAATAGGGCTGGACTACACTATTACGGCAAAAGAAATGGTCGTGGGATGGGGAAAAAATATATGTGGCCTGAACACGCTAATGATATTAACAAAAATGTATATCTATAAAAATAAGTTTCTGGACAGACAGCTAAATTTTCCAACCCTCAAACATATATTTCGTAATCACTACACTCTTGAAAATTATGAATCAAAACTACACCTTTCACCATGTTTGAAATGGGAAATGTTCAAATTACATTTTGATTAGACCATGATGTCCCAGCAGATATTTGGAAGTAAAAGAAACTGATATGGTATTACGTGCTTAAGAAATAATATATTTATTCTGGTCTTGAAAACCGAGTTTTCCTTTTCTTTTTTTTTTCTTTTTTTTTCTTTTCTCCTTGTTTTTTCAATATTTTTTTTTATTATTGTGTTTCTTTTTTTAACGTGTGTCCTGGTTTTTAAGTTTTTTTTTTTTTTTGTGTGTGTTTCTTTAGTATGTTTGCTTATACTTTATACATATATGTGTGTAAATATTGAAAAAACCACGAAACTAGTAGGTCAGACGATCTATATATATTTGTATATATGTATATTATAAATATGCGGATAATAAATTCAACCATTTAAAAAAAAAAAAAAAAAAAAAAAGTTTCCCCCAAAATAAGGCATGGTAAGTTGTATAATAGCCATGTTGAATATCTGTCACGCATGTAACGCACCAATTATTAGGATGACGTTATATGTTGAATTTTTGCCTACAGATACTACTGAAAAGTGAATCTTTCTCATAATGAAAAGTGATTGGCATATACATGTATTCATAGTGCACCATTTCCAAAATGGTATTCTCTTGAAATATGGGTAGAAGCTTTTCTTGTTACGTGCATGACACCTGAAAGATTGAGTATGTACGAAAGTTTACCCTTGTGCCCCAGTTGCCAGTTTGTATTGGTGAAAGTTGTATCGTCCTAACTTTAACTTTAGGTTTGCACGTACATGTAACCATTTAATTTCATATTGAGGTGGTTAAGTTAATCTGATAGACATTTTGCATATGTGTCAGGTACGTAACATGCATGTTACGTGTGTGACGTACATGTAAGGTAATATTCTCTGTGTTTTTTCTCAGATATGACGGTAAAGGGGAATATGATCTTTTTTTAGCCCACCATCACCAGATGGTGGGCTGTTCAAATCGCCTTTCGTCCGTCGTCCGTCGTCCGTCGTCCGTCCGTAAACAATTCTTGTTATCTCGATTTCTCAGGAACTACTGCACGGATCTTTCTGAAATTTGGTACACAGGTTCCCCTTGGGGTCTAGTTGTGCAGATAACTTTTCTGGTCCGATTCGAAAATCCAATATGGCCACAAGGCGGCCATCTTGGATTTCCCCATGAAACCTTGTTATCGCGATTTCTCAGGAACTACTGCATGGATCTTTCTGAAATTTGGTACACAGGTTCCCCTTGGGGTCTAGTTGTGCAGATAACTTTTCTGGTCCGATTCGAAAATGCAATATGGCCACAGGGCGGCCATCTTGGATTTCCCCATGAAACCTTGTTATCGCGATTTCTCAGGAACTACTGTACAGATCTTTCTGAAATTTGGTACACAGGTTCCCCTTGGGGTCTAGATGTGCAGATACCTTTTCTGGTCCGATTCGAAAATCCAATATGGCCACAGGGCGGCCATCTTGGATTTCCCCATGAAACCTTGTTATCACGATTTCTTAGGAACTACTGCGCGGATCTTTCTGAAATTTGGTACACAGATTCCCCTTGGGGCCTAGTTGTGCAGATACCTTTTCTGGTCCGATTCGAAAATCCAATATGGCCACAGGGCGGCCATCTTGGATTTCCTCATGAAACCTTGTTATCACGATTTCTCAGGAACTACTGCACGGATCTTTCTGAAATTTGGTACACAGGTTCCCCTTGGGATCTAGATGTGCAGATACTTTTTCTGGTCCGATTCGAAAATCCAATATGGCCACAGGGCGGCCATCTTGGATTTCCCTATGAAACCTTGTTATCGCGATTTCTCAGGAACTACTGCATGGATCTTTCTCAAATTCGGTACACAGGTTCCCCTTGGGGTCTAGTTGTGCAAGATACCTTTTCTGGTCAGATTCGAAAATCCAATATGGTCACAAGGCGGCCATCTTGGATTTCCCCATGAAACTTCGTTATTGTCATTTCTCAGGAAGTACTGCATGGATCTTTCTCAAACTTGGTACACAGGTTCCCCTTAGGGCCTAGTTGTGCAAGACGCCTTTTCTGGTCCGATTCGAAAATCCAATATGGCCACAAGGCGGCCATATTAGATTTCCCCATGAAACCTTATTATCGCGATTTCTCAGGAACTGCTGCATGGATCTTTCTCAAATTTGGAACACATGTTCCCCTTGGGGTCTAGTTGTGCAAGATACCTTTTCTGGTCAGATTCGAAAATCCAATATGGTCACAAGGCGGCCATCTTGGATTTCCCCATGAAACCTTATCACGATTTCTAGGGAACTGCTGCATGGATCTTTCCCAAATTCGGTACACAGGTTCCCCTTGGGGTCTAGTTGTGCAAGATACCTTTTCTGGTCCGATTCAAAAATCCAATATGGCCACCAGGCAGCCATCTTGGATTTCCTCATGAAACCTTGTGATCGCGGTTTCTCAGGAAGTATTTCATGGATCTTTCTCAAATTTGGTACACAGGTTCCCCGTGGGATCTAGTTGTGCAAGATACCTTTCTGGTCCGATTCAAAAATCCAATATGGCCACAAGGCAGCCATCTTGGATTTCCCCATGAAACTTTGTTATCGTGATTTCTCAGGAGCTAGTACTGCATGGATCTTTCTCAAATTTGGTACAGAGGTTCCCCCCTTGTGGTCTAGTTGCGCAAAATACCTTTTTCGGTTCGATTCGAAAATCCAATATGGCCACCAGGCGCCCATCTTGGATTTCCCATGAAACTTTATCGTGATTTCTCAAGAAGTAATGCATGGATCTTCCTTAAATTTGGTACACAGGTTTTTTGTGGTCCAGTTGTGCAAGATACCTTTTTGGTCCGATTCGAAAATCCGATATGGCCGCCAGGTGACCATCTTGAATTTTCCCTTGAAACATTATTATCGTCAATTCTCAGGAACTACTTCATGGATTCTTTCTGAAATTTGGTACACAGGTTCTACATGAGGCCTACCCAGCTAGCAAGTGGACGTCAGACCAACGTTGGGTAAACGTCAGCGTCACCGTTGGCTGGTGACGTTAGCCCAACGTAATTTTGTCCATTGGCCCAACGTTGGCCCAATGTTGGCCAAACGTCAGCGTTGGACAGACGACCAAAAAAAGACGTTGGGCATTAGGTGGCAAATGACGTTGAACCAACGTCACTTTAAACGTTGGCAATCCGATGATGATCCAACGTTGGACCGACGTCAATAAAAAGACGTTGGCACAGTGTGGGCTGGTGACGTTAACCCAACGTAATTTTGTCCAGTGGCCCAACGTTGGCCCAATGTTAGCCAAACGTCAGCGTTGGACAGACGTCAAAAAAAAGACGTTGGGCATTAGGTGGCAAATGACGTTGAACCAACGTCACTTTAAACGTCACTTTTAGCGATATAAAGAGATCAAAATTCCATGCCGAATACTGTTATAAATTTGAGAAATAATGTTTTTTAGTCGTGCTAAATCGTTATTTCATGCACGGTCAGCGTGGGAAGGTTTATATTTTTGGGCAAGGGTGAATCCCACGCCTTAAAAACCTTCCCACACTAACCATGCGTGAAATAACGATTTTGCATGCCTATGAAAACATTATTTCTTTAGTTTACAACAGTAATGGGCATGGAATTTCAATCTCTCTATATCGCTAAAGTGACGTTTAAAGTGGAGTTGGGTCAACATCATTTGTTGAAAAACTTCGAATTATTGCAAATATTTACAAACACAATATTTTTGGTTCGAACAACTTTATTTTTACAAGTTAACAAGATTCGAGCACAGGTATAAAAATTAAAATCACAATCCGCATTTATATGTTATTAAAGCAAAAACAAAACAATACTTCCCTATTCATATTTTCATCATACGTGAACTGGGCTTTTGAACTCACAATTATTCCTAACTTGGAACATGATGAAATCCATTTATGCAGTGATTCGTGTTCAAATAATTTGACCGTTAAAATAAGAGTCTTCTTTGGAATGCGTAACATGGAAAATATTTCCATTTTTGAAGATTGTTTGGCCTAAATGACCCAATATTTGACCTATTGATCTAAAAAGATAGAATTCTGCTGCGGACAATGTATGAATTGATGAAAGCAAATTGTAATCACATTTTAGGACCTCGTCAACCGAAAGGTGGTACCGGTATAATAATGTTCATTATCGTGAGTTTTCTGTCTATTCAATGGTTTCAGTTCCAATGGCTTCCCCGTCGGCGTCTTCAGCATCATTGGTCTGTTCCTGCTTTCAGCAGTTAGGAACAAATGGAAAACAAATACATGGATCAATATTTACATGAAGAAGAAGTGTTAAGGGGCTTCAATACGTGCAGCATCACTGACCTATTGTAACATGTTTGCTGTTGCAATTTTCAGTTAAATACAACAGTATAACATTATTAACCTGAATTACATATGTGCAAAATTTCATCGAGTTATTAGCTAAAATCAGAATAGTGATAGTACTCTACATTGGCAGCAAAAGTTACGCTGGATACCAGATTCTCTGCTATATCACAGGGCGAGCAAATTTCTTTTGAGACAAGTTTAATTTTATTATCAGAAATTACTCAGGAATATTCAGGGAATGATCCTGAATAGATCAGGTTGCACATCCATAACTCAATTTCAGGGTTTCTACATGTACCTGCATGAAAGCCAGGGATAATTTCCTGAAATTCAGGTATATCATCCATGAATTAAAGCTAAATTATCTGAATTTTAGGGGATTTTACGTACCTGCATAGGGTGGGGAACTTACTAATCAGGGTGGTAAATTTGCCTGAATTGGAAAATCCTCTCATTCAGGGATCTCCTTTTTCTGAAATTCAGGTAATTATCCCTGGATTTTTAGGTAAAATCCCTGACATTGAATTGAGCAGCCTGATCTATTCAGGATTATTCCCTGAATATTCTGAGAGTGAGGTAAAAGTCCTGAATTGATCAGGTTGTATATCCACAACTCAATTTCAAGGATTTTGGCTGAAATTCAGGGCTGATTAGTAAGTTCCCGACCCTATTCAGGTATGTAAAATCCCATAAAATTCAGGTAATTTAGCTTTAATTCATGGTTGATATACCTGGTTTTCATGAAATTATCCCTGGACTTAAGGTTTATGCCCTGAATATTTCTGAGAGTGTACGCAATAAACATTTATAAGGTGTACGGGTAGCGTATGTGTAAAAGTCATGAGACTAATAAGTACAAAAGGCTGTCTTTTCATCATACAGAGAAAATCACAAACCTTTTTTTCTTCTCTGCCGCCTCCTTCCTACCTTCATCACAGTCTGTATTGAAGGATTTAGCCAGGATTTAATCCTTTCTTCACAATCTGCAATTTTCATCTCTGATTTCCTCAACACTTCTGCAAAAATAGTATGTTAGCACTAATTCATCAAGAAAATATATATTTGGGAATGAGGTGGTGTCATGCTATCATCATTGAAGCCTAGTTCAGCAGTGCTCATAAAAATATACTACAGTCGTATATATATGCATGATTAGCTGAAGGTGAATGGCTATATTATTGTTAAACTACTTTAGATATTAATATCATAGTAGTTTACAGTTTGTGGCTGATGTGATGTTTACAATCAAACTCCATGTAGCTCTGGCAAGTGTGAAGTTGAACGGTTTTGTTTTTTCTGAAGTTGTAAGTTAACTTTGACTGTCATGCTGATCTCTGATTGGGTGATGGGCTTTCAAACAGCCACTCAGCCAATGTGAATCATAGAAATCATAAATATCAAAGTTTAGAAATGCTTTCTTTTTTGTGTGTTTTATGGTGAAGCATGTGTGTATCACTATCAAGTAGAGTTAGTCCAATAAACAGGTATTGCAATATATTTAGTAACGATCAAGGCTATTGTCACTTGATTGGTTGTTTAGCATGACAGGCCTCATCTATATTCTGAGGGCAAATAATTAAAATGGTTGAGGGATTTACAGAATCATGAATAAAACTCACCCATTTTCTTCAAATTCATATATAAGTGATTCACAATTTAATCATTAATAATAAAAAATTATAACATTTAGCATGTGTATTTAAATAATCAAGGTCATGCTAAACAACCAGTTAAGTGACAATGGCACCCCCCCCCCCCACTTTTTGAGTCTGCAACGTTATAAGTCCTATTTTAGCACCAGTCCATATAGAGTCCAGCCCCCTCCCCCCCACTTTCGTGCTCCGACGCCCCTGTGAAAAGGAAAAATGCGAAAGAAAGAGTATATACAGAATCAAAGCTTCTAGCTGCACTTTGCAAGTCATGCAGCAAATTACGATAAGTTACGAGTATTCTTTAGCTATTTATTAGGTTACTTGAAGTATCTTGATTGATGATCAGGTTACCGCGAAGGCTGACCGAGGTTGTTCGAATTCAACCTGTAAAAGGTGAGACCGATCCCAGTTTTCGACGGTCGACATTTCACATGGTACATTTGAGCAAATTTAGTTTACAAATTCTCATACTGTAAGCAGGGTGCGAAATAGCCATTTGCCCGATTGCCCGGGGCAACTAAAAATTTTTTCGGGCAACCTGTTTATGACAGACGGTGGTCCGGCGGGCAACCTCGTTTTTTGGTGAAAAAACAGAAAAAGTCTGCAAGTCTGTTGATACGATCGTCTCATATCATACAAGGACTATTCATCAGGCTGAAATTAAAAGAAGGCCGAGTTGAAAGAGTTTGATGTCGGCAAACAGTTTTGGTCTTTGGATGATGGCAAACCGAATGTTGACGTACGGTAACGAAAACTGGACACCGCATAATTCAGTTGCCAATAACGAAACTACATCCAAGGTTGACTTTGTTGATGGTTCACAAAATTTACTGTTAATCCTTTTCTGATGACTATTATCGAATATAACCGCTACAAATATATATTTACCTCAAGGCTAGATGAGATAACATTGAAAATTTGTGATTTGCACATGGTTAGTCAGCCATCAGGCTCATGGTTATCCCCCCTTAACAGTAACATTACATGATTATCTCCCCTGTAAAGTAGCATCTGGATGTAAAAGTTTAACTTAGCAGATGAGAGATGGGCACCATGAGTTGATTTATTCATTATCATATTTTAAGTAAAGTAATATGAAATAGGCAAAGCCTAGAAACGAACGAAGTATACTTCTTTTGTTCGCTTCTGACTTTGCCTTTTTCGTATAATTTTTTTTTTTCGCAAACCATATAGGTCTATATAGCATAGTCACTGTTATATTACGGAAGCTTAGAAGGGACATTGAAAATTATATACATATAGGCGCAGCCTAGTGCGAGTTCTTTTCATTTTCCTGGTCGTTTGTGGCTTGGTGATTTCTGATGAAATACTGGCAACCCAAAGTTTGGAATTGCTGTGGTTGTGGATGATGCGTTGAATATTTGATCAATCGGGAAACGTATTGTTCTTTATCTGACATAGCAGGCTGCCTATACCATATAGTATATGTTTCACACATTTCAAGGTCCGAAAATATGAATTATCTTCAGTATAATCAAATACAGTCGATCAGAATTGATACTCTGGATCGGATCTGGGATAAAATATGTTGATCGAATATATAAACCACAAAATATTGGGATGCTTCTTCATTATAAATTAATTTAAGGAATGAAACTGATAGAATTATTTTAATTTTATCCTTGAATGAAAAATTAAGAATGCCAAACTGTTCGAAGAGAGATATTACTATATAATGGACAGAAATATTGCGATGTTTATAGTTATATATAATCAAATTATTGTAAACAAATGAAAAACAAGCTTGATAGCTTATGAAGCCAGGACATTCCACCTTGAGGACATTTACCCCTGTAGACATTTCCCTAGATATTTCCTCCTTCAAACATTTCCCTCTGTAGACATTCCCCACTCCCCCTCCCCCTCTTTTTTTTGTACTATAACTACAAATGTGTAACACACTGAAATATTTTAAGATACTTTTAACAAGATTTGTATGATTTAGTAAAATATTGTAAATAGATATCTTGGGTTTTGCACAGGGCACTATTTTGACATGCATAATTCATCTCAGCAAATCTGTGCTACGTAATAAAGAATTCAATTATACTACCGGTACCGTAGCTATTGTTTTATCATGCCGAATTATAGAAAAATATAGCAACGAGTTGCAATCCTCGGGTTGCAAGCACCCATCGCTACCAATGAGCCAACAGGGCCACATTCAGCATCAGCGTGTCCCATAAGAAAGATATAGTCATTTCCACTATCGAAATCTGTTACATGAAAATCCGATAATTGACAAATTTGGGTGAATTACAATGAAGAATAACGGGAAAACTATTGCAGATAGATGAAAAAAGGGCTGCTCCTGGACAACATAATGCGACAAACTACAAGGCTGTACCTCTCGTAGTTCCAGAGATATAGGCTCTACAATATGTGCTCCATTTCTGACAAAATTCAAGATGGCGGCCAAACCACGTGACCTAGGTGCAAAATTTTTGCATATTCGTGATCGCCATATCGCAATGCATATATGTAGTCACTTTCCCCGTCCAAACCCGTTATTTGAAAATCCGACTATTTTGATTGGTCGATGGCGGCCATTTTGTTTTACGGAGCAAAATTTTAAATAGGATTTTGAGAGCCCCAGATCCATCGAACATGTGTGCCAAGTTTCGAGGCAATCGGTCCAGTGGTTCCAGAGAAGAAGATCTTGGAAGGTATTAGGGTAAATCCAAGATGGCCGCCAACGATTCTGACCAATGGACTTCTTCCTAGGCTATGCATTAGACCTAAAGGGCCACAACCACCATGTGAAATTTCAGCTTCGACGATGCAATAATATTGATTTTATAGAATGGACAAAATCTGGCGGAAAGAAAAAAAATAATAATAAATATAGCCGCGAGCGGCAATCCTCGGGTTGCAAGCACATATCGCAGGCAATGAACCAACAACAGTAGTTTTAGACCTGGAAGCCGATTTGGCAAAACGTTATTTATTCCTTTTAGATCTAACCTACAAAGTTACCACTGAAGAACAATCTGTCAATTCGCAAATTTGGGTGATTTACATCTGAGAATAGAGGGAAAACTATTGAAGGTACGTTGAAATGGTTAACATACTTCCGAAAGACCTGCTCTTGGACAATATAGTGCAGCAAGGTGCATGGCTGTACCTCCCATAGTTCTTGAGTTGTAGCCTGTATAAGATGCGTTCCGTTTTTGACAAAATTCAAGATGGCAGCCAAACCACGTGACCTAGGAGCACAATTTTTGCATATTCGTGATCGCCATATGGCAATGCATATATATAGCCACTTTCCCTGCCAAAATCCGTCATTTGAAAATCCGACAATTTTGATTGGTCAATGGCGGCCATTTTGTTTTACGGAACAAATTTTCAAATAGTCATTTGGAAGACCTCGATTCATCGAACATGTGTGCCAAGTTTCGAGGCAATCGGTCTATTGGTTCCAGAGAAGAAGATCTTAAATGTTTTAAGGTAAATCCAAGATGGCCGCCAAAGCATCTGACCAATCAGCTTCATCTTTTGGTATGCATTAGATCTCACATTCCCCAATACCATTGTGAAGTTTCGACATCATCGGTTAAACGACGGCTGAGGAAAGTTCTTGAGTTGTAGCCTGTACAAGATGCGTTCCGTTTTTGACAAAATTCAAGATGGCGGCCAAACCACGTGACCTAGGAGCAAAATTTTTGCATATTCGTGATCACCATATCGTAATGCATATATGTAGCCACTTTTCCCCGTTCAAATCCGTTATTTGAAAATCCGACAAATTTGATTGGTCAATGGCGGCCATTTTGTTTTACGGAAAAAAATTTCAAATGGTCATTTGGAACACCTTGATTAATTGAACATGTGTGCCAAGTTTCGAGGCAATCGGTCTATTGGTTCCAGAGAAGAAGATCTTAAAAGGTTTTAGAGTAAATCCAAGATGGCCGCCAAAGCATCTGACCAATCAGCTTCATCTTTTAGTATGCATTAGACCTCACGTTCCCCAATACCATTGCGAAGTTTCGACATCATCGGTTGAACGACGGCTGAGAAAATTTTGCGACAAAATCCGGCGGAAGAAAAATAATAATAATACCAATAATAAGAGGTTTGCAGCCTCTGGCTTGCAACCCTAATAAGAATACCAATAATAAGAGGTTTGCACGCCTCTGGCTTGCAACCCTAAATATAGCAACGAGTTGCAATCCTCGGGTTGCAAGCACCCATGGCATCCAACGAACCAACAGTATTAGTTTTAGACCAGGAAGCCACCCTATTTGGCGAAACGTCATTTGCTTCGTTTAGATCGAACATACACAATCCGTCAATTCACAAATTTGGGTGCTTTTCATCCGAGAATTGCGAGAAAACTATTGGAGCTACATTGAAATGGTTGACATATTTCCGAAAGAGATGCTCCTGGACAATATAGTGCAGCAAGATACATGGCTGTACCTCCCATAGTTCTTGAGTTGTAGCCTGTACAAGATGCGTTCCGTTTTTGACAAATGACAATGTCGGCCAAACCACGTGACCTGGGAGCACAATTTTTACATATTCGTGATCGCCATGTCATACAACATATATTTCATAACTTTTCCCGTCAAAATCCGTCACTTGAAAATTCGACCATTTTGATTGGTCGATGGCAGCCATCTTTTTTATCGAATGAACATTATGAGTCATAATAAGGGAGAACTCTGTCCATTGATCATGTGTACCAAGTTTCACAATGATCGGAGCAGCGGTTCAGAAGAGAAGAGCAATGAAGGTTTGGAGCTAAATCCAATATGGCCGCCAAACCATTCAGCCAATCGAAAATATTTGCTTTCAGTGCAACAAACCATGACCTTCCCGACATATCGCAGTGACCTAGAAATCCGTATCTATCAGGGTTCAAGAGAATAAGCCGTTGCAAAATTGGCAAAGTTTTTCACAGAATTCAAGATGGCGGCCAAACCACGTGACCTAGGTGCAAAATTTTTGCATATTCGTGATCGCCATATCACGTTGCATATAGGTAGCCACTTTTCCCGTCAAAATCCGTCACTTGAAAATTTGACCATTTTGATTGGTCGATGGCGGCCATCTTTTTTATCGGATGAACATTGTGAGTCACAATAAGGGAGAACTCTGTCCATTGATCATGTGTACCAAGTTTCACAACGATCGGAGCAGCGGTTTCAGAAGAGAAGATCAATGAAGGTTTGGAGCTAAATCCAATATGGCCGCCAAACCATTCAGCCAATCGAAAATATTTGCTTTCAGTGCAACAGACCATGACCTTCCCGACATATCGCAGTGACCTAGAAATCCGTATCTATCAGGGTTCAAGAGAATAAGCCGTTGCAAAATTGGCAAAGTTTTTCACAGAATTCAAGATGGCGGCCAAACCACGTGACCTAGGACCAAAATTTTTGCATATTCGTGATCGCCATATGGCAATGCATATATGTAGCCACTTTCCCTGTCCAAATCCGTTATCTGAAAATCCGACAATTTTGATTGGTCAATGGCGGCCATTTTGTTTTACGGAGCAAAATTTCAAATAGGATTTTGAGAGCCCCAGATCCATCGAACATGTGTGCCAAATTTCGAGACAATCGGTCAAGTGGTTCCAGAGAAGAAGATCTTGAAAGGTTTTAGGATAAATCCAAGATGGCCGCCGGCGCTTTTGACCAATCGGCTTCTTCTTTTGATATGCATTAGATCCCATGTACCCCAATACCTATGCGAAGTTTCGACTTCACCGGTTGAGCGGCGGCTGAGGAAATTTTGTTACAAAATCCGGCGGAATAATAAAAATAATACCAATAATAATAGGTTTGCACGCCTTTGGCTTGCAACCCTAATAAGAATACCAATAATAAGAGGTTTGCACGCCTCTGGCTTGCAACCCTAATAATAAGAATACCAATAATAAGAGGTTTGCACGCCTCTGGCTTGCAACCCTAATAATGAATAATAATAGAGAAATGCCCCAAATTTGTTTTTGTCAATATTTCAATTTTGTTAAACATTTGTACGAACTCATAGTACAAAAATATATAGGAAGCGGGGGGGGGGGAGGGGGGAATGCATGTCTAAATATGAGGGGGGGGGGGGTGCATGTCTAAATATGAGGAATCTGACTTTCTAAAATTTCGTTTTATAAGTTGTTTGAGTTCTTGGTAAAATTTTGCTGTTTGACTTCAAAGCTATTCATGAATTGACCCCTCAGAAGTGTACGGATCTAAACACAATAAAATCTGCAATAAACTATAGCTTGATGAATGTGTTTGTTTTATGAACTTTACTTGCATCTTGGTTGTCCGTACCTATTAATTTAATGTCTAGATCTAGGCCATAATCTGAAGTGAATGGATGATATCTGACGGTTCAGAAAATCGCAGTATCACCGTTTACTTGGAAATGATTTCTTGCCTGTTATAATGAAAATCCCCTATTGATAATCAGCTTGTTGTGACCCCCTTCCCCCTTTTCTTTGCGAACTTTGGATGACCTAATTTATCACGCGGACGTCAGCGACAGAACTTGAATGGCTTGATTTTGCTACGGCGTAAGGTCACAATTCCGTGGCAAATGTTTATTTTTTAAATGAACAACCGATTATCTCTTTACGAAACATCAGATCTTCAAAGCCTAATAAATAAGCTTGTTTATAGATGGACACGTTATACAGCTTTTTCTTGCCGTAGAACTAAATTTTATGAAATTTCTGCACTGATGTGAACATTCGCAAATTCTCGTGGATCTCCGGTTTGAGATCTTATGGATGGCGAAGTGTACGCAAATGAATCAGTCTCCTTCGTAGATTTCCGCTCGGGAGTTCCGAATGTGATGTGAAGTGCCATTTTCGCCAAAAAGAGGTCTGACCGCACTCTGCAAACATTTGCGTGCGGGAAGTGCAGACGACACTCGGGCGTTTTCGCCAAATATTCTATCAGTCGGAAGGGAATTCATCCTTGAATTTATTAGCATATTATCCTTTTTTTGTTTCAAATCTATAGCAAATATTTTTAGAATTAAATTTCGATACTGTTCTAATTTTAGCTATTACCCACACTGCCTCAAATCCAATATGGCAGCCCCCGCAAAATACGCCCACGCAAACGATGAAATCTGAACATGATAGACTACGGTGATTGTCTGTCTTTACATGGATTTACACTGGGTTTGTGATTAAGTTCTGTATCTGTATTTTGTCTCACGTAATGCATGTATGTTACCTATTTAACGAACTCCGTTAGGGACCGCTTCGCGGTCCCGAACTTCGTTCGTTATAAATATCATCATCTTGCTCATAGCTACTTACTACAGATTTTTTTATTGATTTATTTATTTTTTTCGTTTTCTTTATACAGATGTAGTGCAATTAATTATCAATTACACAATATTAAAATGAGTCATTTGAAAGCATATTTTTCTATAAAAACTCTGAAATTCTATCCTGTCATAGCTGTAGGAACCCTGGCTTTTCACTTACATAAATTTCTCATAACTTCATAAATTAATTTTATGAAATGAGCTTACTTAGATTTGGTTTCATGGCAAATTGTTGCTGCAATGGTGCCATTGCGTTGGTTGTTAAAAAGGTGTAGAACTGCCAGTTGGAGACCAAACAAAAAGATTCAGTGATGGTCTAGTCTGTACATGATCATCAGATTGTGACAGTTGAATCATACTTGTTTTGTCGAGTCTGATTTTGGGTCCAAATAAAGTACATATATTTTCGGGCAACTTAAAAATTAGCCGGGCAACCTGAAAATCAGATGCAGGTTGCCCTTGGGCAACCATAATTATTTTTCTATTTTGCACCCTGGTAAGACATGAATATGCTATGAAAACTTACCTGAAGTGATTGATAAGCTGCTGATACACAATGATGATGACGAGAGATGCGGTAGATGAATGAGAGGACGTACATGTACGGTACATCGAGACTGCTTGCCTCAATGCCTGCCGCACACTTGAGAACATGCAGACGATCCAATATGGCAGCGATTGTGCGCGGGAAAATATTTCGTTGCCGATCGGTTTGAAAGACGAGGCAATCTTCGATATAAATTATTTTCACTTGAGATTCATTGGCATATCAAAATGTTTTTGTATATAAATACCAAGTTATATCAGGGTTATACTATATTATTAAGTCACGCATACATAATACATCATTTGCGTCGGTAATACGTGGTGCTGGTGAATGTTGGGCAAATGTCTGTTTAACGACGTCGGATAGGAGTCGGGAAGACACCGTCGATTTCACAACGTTATGCCGACGTTGTAAAACTGACTATACAAACCCGTCAATTTACCAATGTCGGTACAACGTTGGCAAACAAACGGCGATATCCCCGACGCAATACCATGCGTCGGTAGTACGTGGTGATGGTGAATGTTGGGCAAATGTCTGTTTAACGACGTCGGATAGGAGACGGAAAGACACCGTCGATTTCACAACGTTATGCCGACGTTGTAAAACTGACTATACATACTCGTCAATTTACCAATGTCGGTACAACGTTGGCAAACAAACGGCGATATCCCCGACGCAATACCAACGTTGACAAATAGTCGGCATTCCGACGGCGACAGTGCCGACCATTGCCGACGTTGATCCGACATCGTTCTGTTAGCTGGGTAGTTGTGCAAGATGCCTTTTTTGGTCCGATTCCAAAATCCAAGTTACTTTTGAAATTAATACGGTATTCCCGAGTTGTGATGTTGCATCAGACGAGTCGGCGGATCAAACATTGGGACATATTCTATATAGTGACTATAGAGAATATCCATACCTTCACCTTCCATATCAAGGAGTTCAAATAATTCAGAATTAAAATATATTTCTTCAAATTTTATTTCAATTTTCTTAATCCAGTGAACTGTTTTGTCTGCCGACGGGTCGGCTACATGAAGAGACGTCACTCTTGTGACACAACGTTACAACTCGACTCGACAAGGGAGATAATCAGGATTCAAACACTTTCGAAGTTTCAACATTACTGCGCGGATCCCTTCAGTATTAAGTATTGTACCATGTTACTATTTTTGAGCATGGTATCTTAAAAGAGATATCTCAAACTAGCCCAGTAAACAGAACAGAATTAGCATTCGTTCCTAATTATAAAATCTTAAGTATGTTTCATAGCTCATGCCAAAGGTTCAAAGACATTTGTCTTCGCTTCCAGTACCCAATGATGACACGTGCAAAAAAAAAATACTACAAAACGAAGACGAATGATCCTCCGGACATTCACTTTCAGACTAACTTTGCTCTTTTCTCTTGTACTATTACAACTGACATAAGTACAGTTTCTAGAAATCTTGAAACTCCTTAAACTTAGAAAGATGATATCTTAGTGTTTTCCAGTGTCCCTTTTTTCATCTTTTTCGCTCAGATTCGAAATTCTGTAAACAAAATTACAAATCAATCGTTTGTTCTTAGTAACAATGGACAAAAAGATCCTCTTGTCACTAGCTTACAATTATCGGATAATGGTGGGCGCCAAGATCCTTCAGGATCTCTCGTATCATAAAAAGGACACATGCACACATGCAAGGACACAAATGTGCACTCTAGTAAGATGTTTTCATAGTTTCTCATAAGAAAAATAATATTTTTTCTTCATCATGGAAGTAAACTGTGTTACATCATTTTCTTCATGGATTCTGGTCATCATGTTTATATCAACAAGAGGTCACTGACTGTCAATGAAAAGTCTTACATCTCGTGTTCAAGTCTCACATCCAGTGTTCGATAGGCCAAGATATTGTCTTGTATTAGCTAATTCAGTGATCATGTGGAGGGAGCAGTGACCAATATACATGTAATGAATTACCTAATACATACGCGGAATTCTGGCAACATGTATTGTATTACAATGTATTTTAAGGAAAGTTAATCCAATGAGGACAAAACTGTTACATAGACATTTAGGTCCACATCTTCCACTAACATGACTAAATGCATGCACTGCAACAACAAGATATGTTATAATTTGTACAGAAACTTAAATTTGCCATGCATGTTTTGTATGTCTTATTCAA
Source organism: Hanleya hanleyi (assembly GCA_036873755.1). Classification (NCBI taxonomy): domain Eukaryota; kingdom Metazoa; phylum Mollusca; class Polyplacophora; order Lepidopleurida; family Hanleyidae; genus Hanleya; species Hanleya hanleyi. The sequence goes on from JAVTVY010018407.1 coordinate 20,049, forward strand.
ATTTTATTGTGCTTTAAATTATTGTTAATTTCTTCAAAAACAGTTGGTATTTGACCCTTCTGAGGAATTACTTCCTATCTGTTTTAACAAAATTTCCGGGTGCTGACTTCAGCCATCAGACTTACTTGTACCGCACTTTCACAGTGTCACGCACGTAACGTGAAACTGTCACGCACGTAACAGCACTATTTCTGTAAGCCCATCTAATTCCTCAATAGACACAGTCAAGCTATGTTTGTATGGTGTACTCAAATGTCCATACCAGGATATTTGAGCAAAATAGAGGAGGTTTGATCACAGGATTCACAGGCTTTTTCAAATGAGTTGACTACCCCTACAAATTTTTCACTTCATGAGCCGCACACGTAACACTGAGTTTAATGTTGTTCATTTCTTGTGACCGTATACATTGTTAGACTAAACTCTCTGTTATCACTAGCAAAGGTAACACTTAGGGTAGAAGGAAAACTGAACATTTGGCTGCCTGAAATGTCTTGAAAATTAGCCACTGAATGTCACACATGTAACGCCGGAATGATCGCCCCAAAAGGAACTTGAGGAAAAGACCATACCAACAAACACAAGCCATTGACATGTAACAGGGATGTCATTAGAAGGCAGTACTGGCATCCCTTTTTGGCCTCATACTATGAGAAATACTGCCCAAAACAGTCGCCTACTTTTCATACAATTTCTGTACTTCAAACACTACTTGTCGATCACTTCTTGTGGCTGCCCACTTCCATGCCTTCCACCTGCTACTTCAAAAATTAGTGACATCCCTGTATAGTGTTTCTAGGTGAAACAAGTACATGTGTAAAAGAACAAAGGCGGTGGGTTCTTACATGGTCCACATACGTGCAAGCCCCAACTATCAAATACAACCCATTCACTTATAAATTTTCTAGGTCAAACAAGTGCATAAACAACATTCTTGACTGATAAAATTTGTCCGTCACAAAGGAAAATTGGAGCCAAACAACTCACTGTCATGTATGCTTCGCAGGGTAAAATAGGAGACGTAAAATGAACTTACTTATCTGATGTATAAAAATTAATATTCAAAAGACACAAAATGGATGAGAAAGCAAACTGGCGTATCTGACATGTCTATAATTTCAAGACTAGGTTAATCTTCGGAAACAGGTTTCGACCTGTAGAACCAAGGGTGACTACTCTATCTGGCTTTTCTCCCCGAATGGAAAATGGAGGCGAAATACCAAACTGGCGTACCTGACATGACTCAAAATTTAAGATTTAATCTTGGAAAATAATATTTTAATCTACCCAAGGGGGACAACTCAATATGGCTGAATTGTCTGTCGCGAAGGAAAATTGCAGTGAAATAGCAAACTGACATATCTGACATGACTAAAACTTGAAGAGTGAATCTTGAGAAAATGATATATTTTTCTATCCAAGGGGAACGACTCTGTATGGCTTTGTCTGTCGCAAAGGAAAATTGGAGCCGAATACTAAACTGGCGTATATGACATGAGTCAAAATTGAAGACTGAATCTTCGGGAAATATTTTATCTACCCAAGGGTGACTACTCCATATGGCTTGTCGGTCGCAAATGAAAATTCGAACCAAACTGGCGTATCTGACATGACTATAATTTCAACACTCGGTGAATCATCAGAAACCTGTGGACCCAAGGGGGACTACTCAATATGGTTTTACTCGCAAGGGAAAAACGCGATGTGAAGTATCAAAGTGCCATATGTGACATGACTAAAATTTAAAGTGTTCCTCTTCGGAAATGACGCTATATCTACCAAAGGGGAACTACTCAATATGGTTGTCCGTCTCAAAGAAAATGGGGATGAAATACCAAACTGGCGTATCTGACATGGCTAAAAATTTCAAAGTAGAGAATAATTTACAGAGGACATCTACACGTACATAAGGGGGACAACTCACTGTCATGTATGCTTCGCAGGGTGAAATAGGAGACGTAAAATGAACTTACTTCTCTGATGTATAAAAATTAATATTCAAAAGACACAAAATGGATGAGAAAGCAAACTGGCGTATCTGACATGTCTATAATTTCAAGACTAGGTTAATCTTTGGAAACCGGTTGCGACCTGTAGAACCAAGGGAGACTACTCAATCTGGCTTTTCTCCCGGAATGGAAAATGGAGGCGAAATACCAAACTGGCGTACCTGACATGACTCAAAATTTACGATTTAATCTTGGAAAATAATATTTTAATCTACCCAAGGGGGACAACTCAATATGGCTGAATTGTCTGTCGCGAAGGAAAATTGCAGTGAAATTCCAAACTGACATATCTGACATGACTAAAACTTGAAGAGTGAATCTTGAGGAAATGATATATTTTTTTATCCAAGGGGAACGACTCTGTATGGCTTTGTCTGTCGCAAAGAAAAATTGGAGCCGAATACTAAACTGGCGTATCTGACATGAGTAAAAATTGAAGACTGAATCTTCGGGAAATATTTCATCTACCCAAGGGTGACTACTCCATATGGCTTGTCGGTCGCAATTGAAAATTGGAACCAAACTGGCGTATCTGACATGACTATAATTTCAACACTCGGTGAATCATCAGAAACCTGTGGACCCAAGGGGGACTACTCAATATGGGTTTACTCGCAAGGGAAAAACGCGATGTGAAGTTTCAAAGTGCCATATGTGACATGACTAAAATTTAAAGGGTTCCTCTTCGGAAATGACGCTATATCTACCAAAGGGGGACTACTCAATATGGTTGTCCGTCTCAAAGAAAATGGGGGTGAAATACCAAACTGGCGTATATCACATGGCTAAAAATTTCAAAGTAGAGAATAATTTACAGAGGACATCTACACGTACATAAGGGGGACAACTCACTGCCATGTATGCTTCGCAGGGTGAAATAGGAGACGTAAAAGGAACTTTCTTATCTGATGTATAAAAATTAATATTCAAAAGTCACAAAATGGATGAGAAAGCAAACTGGCATATCTGACATGTCTATAATTTCAAGACTAGGTTAATCTTCGGAAACAGGTTGCGACCTGTAGAACCAAGGGTGACTACTCAATCTGGCTTTTCTCCCCGAATGGAAAATGGAGGCGAAATACCAAACTGGCGTACCTGACATGACTCAAAATTTAAGATTTAATCTTGGAAAATAATATTTTAATCTACCCAAGGGGGACAACTCACTATGACTGAATTGTCTGTCGCGAAGGAAAATTGCAGTGAAATACCAAACTGACATATCTGACATGACTAAAACTTGAAGAGTGAATCTTGAGGAAATGATATATTTTCCTATCCAAGGGGAACGACTCTGTATGGCTTTGTCTGTCGCAAAGAAAAATTGGAGTGGAGCCGAATACCAAACTGGCGTATCTGACCTGGCTAAAAATTTCAAAGCAGAGAATAATTGACAGAGGACATCTACATGTACATAAGGGGGACAACTCACTGTCATGTATGCAATACTCGGTGAATCATCAGAAACCTGTGGACCCAAGGGGGACTACTCAATATGGTTTTACTCGCAAGGGAAAAACGCGATGTGAAGTATCAAAGTGCCATATGTGACACGACTAAAATTTAAAGTGTTCCTCTTCGGAAATGACGCTATATCTACCAAAGGGGGACTACTCAATATGGTTGAATTGTCTGTCGCGAAGGAAAATTGCAGTGAAATACCAAACTGACATATCTGACATGACTAAAACTTGAAGAGTGAATCTTGAGGAAATGATATATTTTTCTATCCAAGGGGAACGACTCTGTATGGCTTTGTCTGTCGCAAAGAAAAATTGGAGCCGAATACCAAACTGGCGTATCTGACATGGCTAAAAATTTCAAAGCAGAGAATAATTTACAGAGGACATCTACATGTACATAAGGGGGACGACTCACTGTCATGTATGCTATACCAAACTGACATATCGGACATGACTAAAACTTGAAGAGTGAATCTTGAGGAAATGATATATTTTTCTATCCAAGGGGAATGACTCTGTATGGCTTTGTCTGTCGCAAAGACAAATTGGAGCCGAATACTAAACTGGCGTATCTGACATGAGTAAAAATTGAAGACTGAATCTTCGGGAAATATTTTATCTACCCAAGGGTGACTACTCCATACGGCTTGTCGGTCGCAATGAAAATTGGAACCAAACTGGCGTATCTGACATGACTATAATTTCAACACTCGGTGAATCATCAGAAACCTGTGGACCCAAGGGGGACTACTCATTATGGGTTCTCTCTGAATGGAAAATGGAAGCGAAATACCAAACTGGCGTGTCTGACATGACTGAAAATTTAAGACTGAATCTTGGAAAATGATATTTTTTTCTACCCAAGGGGAACAACTCAATATGGCTGAATTGTCTGTCGCGAAGGAAAATTGCAGTGAAATACCAAACTGACATATCTGACATGACTAGAAATTGAGGAGTTAATCTCGAGGAAATGATATACTTTATCTACCCAAGGGGGACTACTCGATATGGCTTGTCTGTCGCAAATGAAAATTGGAACCAAACTGGCGTATCTGACATGACTAAAATTGAATCTTGGGAACTGATATTTTTTTGATAATTGTGAATTGTCTACCGCGTTGGAAAGTTGGAGCAAAAGCAAACTGGCGTATCTGACATGCCTATAATTTCAATGCTCAGTGACTCTTCGGAAACAAATTTTTATTTGTAGACCCAAGGGGGACTACTCAATATGGCTAATTTCGCAGAAAACATTGAAAATGAGAGATAAGATTTGAGTGATAGGCCTACAGAATGATCTGCCGTGATCCCTTACATGGAGGAATGACCACGAGTTGTCTCCCTTGCGTCAGTGTGTGCAGATGGCGCTATGGCTAGGATCGACGCCGTGATGTGGAAAGGGCGTCCCCACACCATCCTGGAGCCGCCATTTTGTTTGTTGATTTCTTGCGGAGATACACGGGACAATAAACGCTCGACCTTAGGGTGGTACAGATGCTAGACTGATGCTATTAACATGGTACAACACCTATAGATTATGTTTATTACTAGGACGTCAGCGAAATACTAGTACCCGTCCTCCGCATGGCAGAACTGTACAACCCAGAACAAGTCAGGACATGCCTTGCACGTGATCGTCATGGGAAACCCCAGTGTGGGTTTACTGGATGCCCCTTCACCTAGGCTTCACTTTGATACCTCACTCGACCCCATTGGACCATTAGGGGCTCTCCTACATCCCAAAACGGCTATTTTCATACCCTTGGGCCACCGCGCATGCGCAGAATGCCGATAGTTCAACCCCACACCCAGCCCATTAGATGCCTCTTCACGAATGCTTCACTTTGATACCTCACTCGACCCCATCGGACCATTTTATCTAGGGATTACTTTTCTCCGCGGAAGCTTTTTCCCGCGACCGCATTACCACCAGACCGCATCACCGCGGAAGAATTCGAGGTCAAAGGTTGCCGGAACTATAGTGCACTTGACCTCTGTGACCCCCCCGTGACCCCCCACCGCCTAGTTTCCTCCATGTTGGCGCCATCGGAAGTTGTGACGTCATAGTTACATCCGGGAGAAAACACGCTCGATTTACGCCGATTTTTTTTTCCACTCCAAAATCGGCCATATAATATTTTTCTTGAAGTTTACATACTGAAATATCCCCTTCCAAAAAACTGAGATGTTCAGTTGCATAAAGGTGGAGATATGATTGATCAAAATGTGCTCCCGAGCTTATTTTGGTATTTCTGGGCATTTTCATGAAGGGTTTTCTCCTGTAGCAAAAGTATGACACCTCAAACCAAAACTATTCGTGGCTCTTTCCAATAAAAAAACTTCCTAATATATTGTGTGACAAAATTATTCTGGTTTGAGGTGTCATATTTTTGCTATAAGAGAAAATCCTCACTGTAAATACCTCAAAAATACCAAATATCGCAATTTCTTCGAGGCTGATATTTCAGTATGTAAACTTCTAGAAAAATCTGATTTGGCAGGTTTTGGATTGAAACAAAAATTTAGCGTGATTACCATCACACACAAGGGAGTTATTCCCGTATTGTCGTCACATATCCTTTAGACTATGTAACCACCGGCTCCCCATCGAGACGAGCAGATGGATAAATATATATAGCCCGAAAATTGGATGTGCTCACTATGCAATTGTACAAGAATAGGCCCTGAGTATCAATCTATCTTCCAAATCTTCTTTAATATAACAAGATAAAATATCTTAATCAATCCAATGAATACAACATCCGAAATCTATTCAATAGTAATGATACAACACGCCAAATTCATTAAGGATACTGAGCCCTCCCGCAGACAATTTCACAGACCCTCTTGGATTTATTTTTATGCCTCATGTGCCTCATAGCTATGACAATGTATATATTCGTTGGAAGAGTATTTATCAAGGATTACATATATATATATAAATGTTTTCACTGTAAACATAATCATTATGAAGACAATCGTGTTTTAGCAAAATTAATTTGTAATATGGCCCTTCTTTTTAAATTGGCTATTTCCAATAAAGTATTCCACCTATCGTGACATACATCATCATTTCCAGTAGAAGACAATTCCAATAGAAAATCTGTGTCTCAGTTTTATAAGATTTGGTCTAGTTCTTATTCAATTGACTTTTAATGAAAAATATCTTCATAAAATCGAGCAACTCACAGTGTTAAACTTTGAAGTTGAATTAAAAACTACAACAATGATCAAAATTTTGAAAGGAGGTTTATATGTTAACCCTACCTGGCCTGGGTTGGGGGGGGGGGGTGGCGCCAAACTTTCTGCGCTACCTCCGGAACTACAAAAAATGGAAGGCTGAAACTTCTCGACTTTATAGTTTATCATATTGCGGTCATTTTGAACCTATTTGCATAACTCCCTGATCAGAGAATCATGGGTAAATTCAAGATGTCGACCACTTGGGGTACCAGAAAAGTGATGTTTTTGTCATATTTCTTCAAAATTTATGCTTTTCCGCGATGAAAAGTGGGCAAAAACTATTTTATTTCACATCACACTAATATTTACTAATTTATCATGCATTTTTGTGAAGAAGTTGTTTAAATAAAAACTGTGACGTCATCAAAGCGGTCATCTTTTTCTAGAACAGCTTGACACAAGGGTATAGTGTGGTAAGTTTCAGCCCTCTAGCTCAAGGGATAAGAAAAATAAATCCCCCCCCCCCACCAGGCCTGGACAGGTCCCAAAAATCCCAGGCGAGATAGGGTTAATATAACTGATTATTGTTCGTAAATAGTTGGGTCGTTCATAAAAATATATATGGTAACTGTATGAGAATATGAACTAGAAATTCATATTACACTGGCCTCGCAGAGCTGACAAAAAGAGTTTGGGAACACCTTTGCATCACGTCACAATATTATATACCGGTCGGACAGAACTCATTTAATGTGAACACGTTTATTCTCCATTTTAACAGGTTTTATAGAGGAACGCACATTTGTTCTTCACCGTCATGCGATCATGGAAACTTCTGGTTGGTCTAGCCTCTGTCTTCTGCCTTGTCCTTGTATACAGGTTTGAAGACACAGTAAGTGCTATATCCGTTCATATATATATTTGTATTCATGTTCAAGTGTTTTACCCTTAAGTCGAAACTGACTATGCGGTATTATAGTCATCATCTTCTCCAGTATGTCAGAAGGCCTACATCCGTACGTCTGTAGACCACGCCTCTTGATCACAAGAAGGACAACAGCAACAAATAGTCTTCAAGAATTGTCGTCATGGTCGTTCGTCCTCGTGTCTCATTACATTTCATATCGCACGATATACATGTACCGTACCGTGCATAGTAGTCACTTTACAGGTATTTTACTCACAGAATACAAGCGTCTAGTCCGTCATTCAGTATTCAACCGACGTCCATCAAAGAATTTCCGTGTCCATAATCCAAAGACCTTGTTCGTATTACAGCTTTAGCACCAAATTCAATAAAACAATCATAGTATACATAAGCATACAGACTAGCTTCCTGCAAAAGAGACGCGGTCAACAGTTTTCATTGATGCTGGCGTCAATAACCCATAGACCTAATCTTTGTTGTAAATTCGTTATCTAGAGAATGTTTTCAGTCGCGCTTTGATTGTGTCTGTTCATGTGACCACCTTGAGGATCTTGGAGTACATGGGTTCATATGGGTTAGAAACAAGTTACGAAACGTACCGTCACAGATCTTGCACGCTACGCTTGTAGCTTGCTATTAGCATGCGATTTGCATCTCAACATTTGAGACAACTTGTGTAAACTCAGATATATATCACGGAATATTATATCTGACTATCCGCTATTTAAATCCCGTGCGAATTTAAACTACATTTGTTAGCCATTCAGATGGCTAGCTTGGTGGAACAATTAGGCCAACAATATGTACTCACGGTAGAACGTCGACCAATATATTAAATATTATGGGGAAACTATTCAAATATGGCATCATTTCCAGACAGTGTGCGTGGCAAACATAAACATCCGAGGTTTACTCCCACCATAATGTATGTTAGGCGGTGGAAAGTATCAGAGAAGGTGTTGATATCCGTGAACTAAATGTCAATCAGTGTCAAAGTGAGAAGGCAGAAATCGTCTCAATTGGATTATTATGGGATCTCGTAGAATATCGGCGAACAGTTCGCACGAATTTTCCAAAGCGTCACGTCTAGATGGTATTCCCATAATTCAGAGTGGGAGCGATTGAGGGTATAGTTTCAGTAATACTATTTTGCAACTTTGATTGAAAATTGTCACATTTTACGCAAAATCCAGCAAATACTACTAGGCGAGATATATATATTTATACGCCATGCAGCTCCCACTGGAATATTACCCTCTAGAAGGCGAGAGTTTACGATGTCGAAATTGTAATCATCTCTCCTGTTGTAAACTGCAAATGGAAGGCCCGCTTCCTTTTTATAGAGACATAATTATAAATATGATGTGCCGTTAGGGTTAGGTCAATCAATCAAAAAATGGTTATCTTCATTTTCTTTCAAATTCAGTAAAGGTGGATATATACCCTAAAACTGCGACATTTAATTAGCGATACTCCACAGCGAGATGATCGTGCATATAGTGTTTGGAAAATGAGAAGGAATGGGCCTGGAAAGGATCGGTTTTGGAAACCGTCTGCAATTTTGTAGTATGCATAATAGACCAGATATACGTCAGCCAAAAGGGCGGACAACTAGTACCCATTGGAATACCTGTATGCTGTTGATATATTGTGTTGCCAAATTTCAAATAGATATTATCAATGAGAAATTCAAGAAAATCTATAGACAAAGAAACATCCCATGAACGATACCCTAGTATGTATTAGATCTGAAGTATGCTTTATAGCTGCCGACATTAATACATCGGCGATCAGTTTTCTTGAACACTGATACTGTTAATGAACAGAAATAGTGGCACAGTACCTTTTCCAAGATGCTTTTTACCTCCTGAAGGACCATCGTCAACACGAAATGCAAAGTAAGGGGCGTACAGTAGTGAGCCAAGCTGGTACACGATCGTCATAACGTTATAGAGCCATTTGGATAAGCAGTTATTGAAATTGAGTCGTTTCTTGGGAAATAAAAACTTAATCCTGGATACGATGTCGAAGGCCAAGTCTTGAAACGCTTGGTCAGAATAAAGCATACTACTACAAAGACACCAATCCATTTATGCCTTTCAGTTTATGATGTATCATTTTTTGTCATAATAGCTGCACAAGAATCATGTGGAAGTGGAAGATCTCCAAGAAGAAATTTTTAGCCAGAAACGTTTAACTGCTGATCTCAGGTAAATATTTTGATATTTTTCTGATAATGAATTTGCCGCCATGCGCGTGGAGCTACATCGCCAACGAAACTACACATACCGGTCAGGCTACTCTCATATTATAGGGTTTTAGCGCTAATCCTTCCCTCCTTGGATGAGGATATTAGTGTTCTACCTGACTGAAAATATAGACAGCTGGACCATGTGATCAAATTAACCCCTATCAGGCCTGGTGTGGGTGGAAGAGATGGGGGAGGGAGCCATGGTCCACTCTATCAAACTTTCTACCTAATCTCCGGAACTACAAAAATGGAGAGCTGGCACTCCCTTGACATTGTAGTTTATCACACTGGAGTCTCTTTGAGCCTGATCAGAGGACCATGGGTAAAATCAGTTGTGGGGTACCTGAAAAGTGATGTTTTCGTCATTTTCTTCAGAATTCCAGCTTTTCTGCTAGGAAAACTTCTGCAAGGATATTCTATGGATAACAAATTCTTTATTGCTGTGGAGCTGAAGAACAAAGACGACTTCATAACCAACATATAGAAGCAGGCCTACAACAGTTTGCACCAAGGGGGAAATCGACTACCTACGCCATCAGATTGTTGACATTCTCCACAAGATCCGCCCACAACGAGAAAACCTTACAAAAGCAGAACGCCAAGCAATACGTGAACTTAAATCTGACAAAACCATCACAATAGTTCCTGCAGAAAAGAGCCAGGCCACAGTCATTTTGGACAGGACTAAGTACCAGGACATGGTAACTTAGACGCTGGGACATACTTCAACATATATGTCCCTGAATAAAGATCCGACCTCCACAATTGACAAAGACCACCGAGCCCTAGTGGAAAAACTACAAGACAACAAAGAAATAGACCAAGCCCTGTAAAAAAAAAACTTGTGACATCCCAACCTCAGCCTCCGTATGCACGAGCCACAGTCAAGATCCGCGAAGATCCCGTCAAAGTTAGGTTGTTGGTCTGCAGTAGAGATACTGTGCATTACAGCACGGCCCAGCACTTAACCCAGCTGCTAGGACCCCTGGGGAAGACGGCCAACTCCTTCATTAGAGATTCTACTGATAGCACTACAGCAATAAAGAAGTTGTTATCCATAGAATAGCCTTGAGTTATATACGCCTACTTCTAAATGACTATCAAAGAAATTATTTTATTTCATATTAGATTATCATATACTAATTTATCATGCGGTTTAACCAAATAACCAAATGGTACCAAATCCGCTCTGTTAGTATGTGAAATGACAAAGAATCCATAGTCCACTCTATTAGTATGTGAAAAGATAACAAATCCACCCTGTCAGTATGTGAAAGAATACCAAATTCAGTCTGTTTGTATATGAAATGATACCAAATCCACTCTGTTAGTATGTGAAATGATACCAAATCCACTCTGTTATAGTATGTGAAAGAATACCAAATCCACTCAGTATCTGAAATAATACCAAATCCACTTAGTATGTGAAATGATACGAAATCCACTCTGTTAGCATATGAAATGATACCAAATCCAGTCTGATAGTATGTGAAATGATACCAACTCCACTCTGTTTAATATGTAAATTGATACGAAATCTACTCCGTTTGTCAACAAGGCTCACGAAGGACGATATCCAATCTCTGGCTAATATGGAGAACGGATCGTTGATGCTGGGAGAAATTGTCCAGAAACGTCTTCATGACTTACAGGTATGCATTGTATGACTTACATTGTGTGCTTTTTTGACCACACTCACAACAGGATTAGTCTCCCCATATTTCTTTTCTAGATTCTATTTCACTGGTGGATGTCACTTATTTGTGTAGAATTGAGCCAGAACACCATCTTACGAACGTACGTTTACCAGCCCAATCTTCGATATCAAGCATAATCAATATAAAAGGATATTTGTATAAACTTTTGGTTGTCATTTAGAAACGGTGTTTATTAGTATTTTTCAAACTACCGTTGACCGTTAACGTGAATTATTTATCGATAATTAAGATTTAGAGCAACTGTTTTTTGGAAAACATGCTCAGACTAGGCTGAGGTGAATTATGCCCGATAGTACTGCCTAATGCAGTTATAATATTCATAACATTATCTCGTCAGGTTAGGCTGCTCTCTACTACAAGGGCTCTTTATCGTTGTTAGTTGATTATTTATGTTGAAGAAAAGTAGAAGGGCGGACACTCAAGCCGGTGCGGTCGCCGAACACGCCGCCAAAACATAGGTTTTATAACCCATTTTCTCAAAAATCTAATAAACTTCAATTTAACCCTACCTGGCCTGGGAGGGGGGTTATGGCCCCCCTACCAAACTTTCTGCGCTATCTCCGGAACGACGAAAACGGAGTGCTGAAACTCCGGGATTTTATAGTTTATCATATTGTGGTCATTTCGAGCCCATTTTCATAACCCCCTGAGCAGAGGATCATGGGTAAATTCAAGATGGCGGCAACATGGGGTACCAGAAAAGTGATGTTTTTGTCATATTTCTTCAAAATTTCTGCTTTTCCGCGATGAAAAGGGGGCAAAAACTACTTTATTTCACATAACATTAATATTTACTAATTTATCATGTAGTTTTTGCGGAAAAATTGCATAAATAGAAAAATTCCGAAAATCCGACCGAAAGATCGACCAAAAAATGCTGTTTTTGAAAATGACGTCGCTGTGACGTCGTCAAAGCGGCCATCTTGGATTTTTTTTACATTTTCTGATAGAGCTTGACCCAAGGGTATAGTGTGGTAAGTTTCAGCCCCCTAGCTCGTTAAGGCATGAAAATAATAGGCTCCCCCCCCCCGGCCTGGACAGGTCCCAAAAAGCCCAGGCCAGATAGGGTTAAACCAAACGGCAGATGGTTAAATTGCAATTTCCCGTCTGGCCTCTTCGAGAAGATAAGCGCATTTCTCCGCCAAATTCCAACTGATATTTCCAGACTGACCTTAACCCGGATAAAGAGTCTCGAAAGTGCTCGATAACTGGCTAGACCACTGCCAACTATGTTGGCCAGAATTCCCAAGATCGACCTAATTAACCAATATTCAGCAGTAACGAATACCTGTGGTTCTCGAATCAGCTCCAAGTTGGCTCCTGGCGAACCCAGCTGACAGTGGTGTCGTCCGTTCTCGGGCACCCTCAGGAGATATTTATCCGGCTTACGGTCAATCTGGAAATATCGGATAGAATTTGGCGGAGAAATGCTCTTACCCGACCGGAAAAAAAAAACTAAAGTAAGATTGGTGCAGTTTAACAATTTGCTGTTCCGTTTGAGATGAAGTTATCATTATTTTTGAGAAAATTGGTTATAAAACCTGAGATCTGTTAGCGTGGTTGGCGACCGCACTGACTTGCGTCTCCGCCCTTCTACTCTTCTTGAAAACCTCGACCTCTCCGACCACTTACGAGCCCCTGTGTTCTCTGCCTCGTTACTTGCCAGAACAGCCCTGCTCGAAGAATGACAAAAGGCGTTTTCGCGACCAAGACGACTGACGTATGGCAAAGCTAAAAACGTGTGGCGGTTGATCTGATTAGTGAGAACTGTTCGATATATGTGAGAAGTCCTGACGTTTTGATAATCAAACATTTTCCGAGGTACCTCCCCCCAAACATTATGACAGATTCCGCTCCAGGATGTGGTTTGAGGACATTACCACCATGCCTGTTAGTAACAATAACATTATCGTAATTATGCATGCTATAAACCGAGAAGTATTATAAAGTCACATTTAACTACAAGTATTATCTTCATCATTGTGTGTGACAGTTTGTTGATGAAAAATTATTCATTTTGTCTTTACAGAATCCAGAGGACTGCTCAGTGGGGAAAAAGATCGTGTGTTCTACCCACTCCACGTATTATGGTTTCGGGAGTAACGTTCACCACATTGCCTACTGTTTAATCATGGCCCTGGCCGGAGGTAGAACTTTACTCATTCAAGATGGCTGGACGTACTCACAGGATGGTTGGGACAGTGTCTTCTTACCAATCAGCGAAAAGTGCAAGAATATTTCGGTGACAAACGTTTCAGATTGGACAGGTAAATTTCACTGCACGAATGTGTGCAAGTATCGTTTTTATTTCGGAAGGACTGAGTGTTCAAATGAATCAGAGCATTTCCACAAAGTGGATGATCAGAGCATTTCCACAAAGTGGATGATCAGAGCATTTCCGCCAAGCGGATGATCAGAGCATTTCCACAAAGTGGATGATCAGAGCATTTCCACAAAGTGGATGATCAGAGCATTTCCGCCAAGTGGATGATCAGAGCATTTCCACAAAGTGGATGATCAGAGCATTTTCACAAAGTGGATGATCAGAGCATTTCCACAAAGTGGATGATCAGAGCATTTTCACAAAGTGGATGATCAGAGCATTTTCACAAAGTGGATGATCAGAGCATTTTCACAAAGTGGATGATCAGAGCATTTTCACAAAGTGGATGATCAGAGCATTTTCACAAAGTGGATGATCAGAGCATTTCCACAAAGTGGATGATCAGAGCATTTCCACAAAGTGGATGATCAGAGCATTCCCACAAAGTGGATGATCAGAGCATTTTCACAAAGTGAATGCTCTTTTGTTCTCATGAGAAACGGCTACGCCGGATCCACCGCCGTTGCCATCTCGACCTTAATGCGAATATCTCTGAAACCGTTGAAGATTTTCGGGTCAGACTTGTGTGCTATCTCCTTAGGCCTGAAAAATTTGTCTTCTGGTTGTGTATTTTTTAGCCGCTATTCGCCACTAGGTGACGATGTAGTCAGAAGTAAATCTCACGATTTCGTCTAAAACGGCGTTTTTCATTTGAATAAAATTTGATTATAATGATCTTAAAGGACAGACAAAGTGTTAGAAAGGTTTTGATGTGTCTCGCTTAAGTATAAAAGCACGTTATTTGCGTTTCAAATTTATTTTGTGAAATGAAAATTGACCAACGCGACCAGTGAAAATTGTTTAAATTGTTGTCTTCCAGGTTACAATGCATAAACATAGCATTGTTGGGCAAACCCAAATTGCCATTCAAATAGAAAATGACAATTCTCTGAGTTAACGTTAAACCCTCTATAACCATTATTATGAAAGTGTTTCCATTAAACTCTTATGCGCCATCTCCCTAGGGACATTGATTTCGCATGATTGTGTTCCGAAGCATTTGTTTACCGCTACAGACATGATAGATTTGTAATCAATGTATTCTGAACGACTTGTTTGATTCCATGAAATTTAGCGATCTTTCAGCTAGGTTGCTAAGCATGACCATAGCATGTCCAACGTGATAAATCTCATCCATTGCAAGGCAAATGACCAGTTATATAAAAAAAATGGAATTCCCTGACTTAATTCTAATATCTCCATAATCATACATGTAAGTCTTAGCTCTGTGTGCTCTGCATGTAGATCTGAAGATAATGCCTTTGTGGCATGCACGATTAACTCACGAACATTTACCAAAAATAAAAGAGCCAGTCCCCAAGGTGTATTCCATGTCACGAAGATCTCACAGTGAAACATATTCTTATCGACTGTATGGATTTTAGGATTGTAAGAGATTCTTCTTATCGAGCAGCTACTTTAGAAGATCTTTTTAGTGAAAGGAGAAAAAAGAAGACTATCTCAGGTAATTTGAGAGAAATCGGTTTGTTGCATAAGTTTTAATGTGTGTATGTTTTAATGTGTTGGATTGCTAAGTTATTAACTCGAATACTTAGAATGTTGTTTGATCGTCGCTATATAGCTGAAATATTGCTGAAGGCGACGTTAAACCTTAATTCTCTCACTCTCTTTCTCTCTCTCTCTCTATCTCTGTCCTGTTTTCGTCAGATATAGACATGAAGGTAGGAAAACTTACATGTGATTAGAGATCTTGTAGAACAGACAAATTGTTAGACAATGGATTGAAAGGACATTGATGTTGCTGACATATACATAAAGCAATGGGTGGTACTGTAAACGAGATAAAATTAGGCTGCCTCGGCCCCTGCTTATATATGTACACACTAGGGTGATAGTGGTACAGTATGGAAAATTACGAGCTTGAATCCATAACATTTAGGTCAAACTGAGTCACACTGTAACACTGATAAACTCCAATATCAAACAGGCCCAACATATTGTACGCTTAAATGTCGACCATGCAGGCCATGCAATCTGAAGTAATTGGCTTATTCCAAAATGCACATTATTACACGATGGCAAGTTGAACCAGTAATAACAGCTATTGGTTTAAACACGGTCCTTTCAAGTTTTCTGTAAAATAAAAAGAATCAACATTCCACATTCTCAACATTGTCTATTGTATATTTTCTCCTAAGTATGTTATGTGTCATTGGTCTTTAATCTTACTTTAAGAATATACAATGCATAAACTAAATTTTGATAGTGTTTTGTACATGTATGCTGTGTATTCCCCCTTCTCAAGGACATGACCAAAGCCAAGCTTTGGGTGTGAAAACATTTTGATTTTGGATCGTGTACCATACATCGAGGAGGAAGTTTCAAGACCAATGACATGTTCCCTACATACTAACCTATCAAGCATATATACAATCATATCTACAATTCGGGAAATGTGGAATTAGAGTGTTAGTAAAATCCTGGTTGTGCATCCACGCGCCTGTATATCTTCACAGTAGCATGGTAACTCAAGGTCAAGGGTCAAAGATCATACAACCCTCATTTACAAACCATATTCTCCCTCCTTCACCCCCCTCCTTAAATAAGATCATTGTTTCTGTTTGTGCACTAATATTCTGATCTGCCTTGTTCAGATTTCGGATTATCTTATACCTGAACCTAGACACTTGTTACATAAGACATGTCACGAACTTGATTTTCAGGAACTATCGAAGATGACCAGAAATCGTTTATCAAACTGCCCCTTATTGGAAGAAGTAAGAAAATACAAGAAGATATCCATCTCCCACCAGCAATTCCTGCAGATTTGGCTCCTTGGTTGAAACGTCTCCACGGACAGCCGACAGCCTGGTGGATGGGACAGTTGCTCAAATATAGCATGAGATTAAAACCTGAATTGAGGGATCACATCGAAAATCGAGCCCTGAAGATTGGATTTAAAAACCCAGTTGTAGGGTAAGTATTATATGTCCTGACGTCCCGACGGATGTACCACGTTTGTATAGGATCTGATGTACCACGTGTGGATGGGATCTGATGTACGTGCGGGTAGGATCTGATGTACCACTGTCTCTATGAATATATGATAGAAACTCTCACGATATGATATAATGTATCACTCACCAACAGTGAAAAGCGACATCCCATGCTGGTTGGACCGACTACCTGACGGACGGGTACAAATACAAGTTCTCAAATATGTGGTGTAAGTAAACGTTGGGAAATAAGTATTTTTGAATTTCAATCCACAAGGTTGATCTGCTGCTGTGACTTCAACACAGCTAATTAAGTACCAAATAAAATCTATGATAATTGACAACGGCCCCGATTTGAGCAAGTATATTGACATAAGTTTCTAAACTGGGCAATGAACCTCGAGCCTAATCTGAACACTGTGATTTGTAATCATTTTTATGATGTCCATAATAGTAGGATCTATTTAACACAGCCGGATAATCGGTCATTTACATTATAACTTAACCCTACCAGGCCTGGGGGACCCAAATGACCCCCCTCCCCTACCAAACTTTCTGCGTTAACTCTGGGGTACCAGAAAAGTGATGTTTTCATCATATTTCCTCAAAATTTCTGCTTTTCCGCAATGAAAAGTGGGCGAAAACTATTTTATCTCACATGACATTAATATTTATTAATCTATCATGCAGTTTTGCGGAGAAATTGCATAAATAAAAAATTCGGAAAATCTGACCAAAAAATCCCTTTTTTGAAAATGACGTCCCTGTTTTTTACATTTTCTGGTAGAGCTTGACCCAAGGGTTAGTGTGGTAAGCTTCAGCCCCCTAGCTAAAGGGGTAAGAACAATAATTAAGGGGTGCCATCGCCTCCCTCCCCCCTCCTCACAGGCCTGGACAGGTCCCAAAAAGCCCAGGCCGGATAGGGTTAAGCATTGATATAATCTGAAATATTTTGTCCAGGGCACATGAGCAGATAGCGATTGGCCAATAGAATTATTATTATTATATAGCTCGTGTTGAACCCAATGCAGAAGACCTTGGCATGGCATCGACCATTAACGTCACAAAGCGATGTCAGTGGTCGACATGACGGCACATAACATCACAATGCGATATTAAAGGTCGACATGTGGACCCTTAACATCGCAATGAGTCCACATGACGACCTTTAACATCCACCGAAATGGTAGAGAAATCCCTTCCTTGAGGCACTACTACCAGGGATTATTTCCGATTGCTTGTCCCCCAGCGATATTTGCCCCGCCCTCTGTCCCATCCAGAACAAATGCCGCGCCTAATAGAGGTTGTGCCTAAATTGAAGCGATCTAAATCCCAGTGCGTACCGAATTATGTTTTACATGTGTTTTCGAGGGATATGCTCTTCTTCGTGTTTCTCACGAGCTTTCATTTAGTATGGCTTGGTTGTGGTTGTTCCTGTGAGCGCCCTGAGAATTTTGCATTATATTCTGCTATTTAATCCATATGTCCACTTTGAGTCTTGAGTGACTTACGCTCTCGATTTAATACCCTGACGAGTTATTTTCAATAATTATGTTGACTTAACCCTACCAGTCTTGCTCACTTGCTCAGTTTTCTGTCCTATCTCCGAAACAATTGAAAGCTGAAACCTGACTTATAGCTGGCTCTACTGCGGCCGCTTTGAGCCTATTCGCATGGACACACGAGCAAAGAATTATGAGTAAATTTAAATAGTATAATTATTTAAACTGCAAATCTTACCCTTTTCACGAGGGGTACTAGAATTGAATTTTGGTGGGCCGAACTTGGACCTTGGAGCAGAAAGTCACCTGACAGTGACATCACTTGGGACTATGAAACCTCTATGAAAAAACACTAACCCATATTGGTGAGTATTGGCATGCTGGACTGAACGGACGTTTATATGATCATTTGCGTAGGTCCAGTAATATGCGCATACGCACTCGAGAACTAACAGAAAAGAGCATTCTCAGATGCGAATGGGTTTTATGGGTAAAAATGTCGGCCATACTGTGCTGCGTTCGTTTTGTACAATAAGACTGTTTTGCTGACGTTGACCCATTGATAGAGTGGATTGCGATCCCAGGCACCGAGCCATTACGGGAAAAACATCTTGATGGGTTACCTCTCGCAGGGGCCCTGATTTCGACATCGCAATTATCATTACGATGTTAAAGGCCCGCTTGTCTACCCTTAACGTTGCAAAGTCCCAAAGGACCAAAATATCGACATGGTCGACCCTTACCATCGCAGGTTCAATTGCGATATTAAAGGCCGTATGTCGACATGCACTTAACATCACAGTCGATGCGACGGTATGGGTTTTTACTACTCAACACGACCAAAACCCTCGAAATGAATGGTAAACGTTTCATTGTTTACAGTGTCCTTATACGTCAATAGAGAAGAAATTGCTCAATTTTACAGTTTATTGTCGGGTTTACCAAGGTAAACCCTACATTAGTATCACTCTTCAGTTTTTCTTTTTTCTTTTGCACATGTGTAGTTGTGATCTCCTGCCCGGAGACTGTTCTCATTTGATGCCCCTTACAGCATTCATGCCCCTAACAGCATTCATATACACATTTGCAATGCACGGTAGCTTGTGCATTGAATGTGATAATTGGGACATTATCGCAGTAAATTTTATCTTTCCAATTTCTATTGAATTTGCCTTTCCAATTTATTTTATCCGGTATCATATTTGTTACGGCGGCAAGGGTAGTCATTCGGCACGGAATCCATGGAAGTTTTGTTGTAAGATCACAGAGCCAAGGAGGTGTTCACTTTAGATAGGGAATTGTCCTCAACACGTTTTTGATACACACAGCTGGTGGGGCTAATTTTTGTCTGAAAAGCGCCAAATTGACTATTTCTTTTAGTCTACATACTTGGTGATAATAATCTAATAGTGTAAAGAATCGATCAGATAAAGAATAAATCGAGGCCCACAGATAAACACGACGAGACTTACAGTGGTTCAGACCTGCCGCATTGGCTTATTTAGCATTTTTCGGTGCATTTGCAGTCGACATTTTCTCTTGTTGCAAATTTATGACACCTTCAACCAAAATCATATTTAGACTGACTATTTCAGAATTATTTGTTATTTAAAATAGCTAAAATTGGTTTTGGTTAAAGGTGTCCTATTTTTGTAACAAAAGAAAATCTGCACCGAATAAGCTTTAATAGTGCATAAAAATAAGAAAATAAGCCAATGTACCAACTTTGGTGCGCCATAAATCCGTTTTCGTGCATCTGCAGCCCTTCATTATTTCGTGTCTTATAATTCAGCATGTAGGCTGAACAAAATGATCCATTTCATATCCTTTTGATAAAAGTGAAAGTTTGGCCCTACAAACCGAACAGCTTGAGGACGATTTTCTCCCTTAAATGATCACAAATATGGGACTAATAAACCCTTCTGATGCAAGTAAACCCGACATCAGTACTTTAAGTACTTTGATTTTTTTGTTACTCAAGTTCACTTCTAATTGCTACTCTACCCCACTCCCAGAAAAGACAAAATACACATGAACGAGAGTTTGGAGGCTGCTACTCGATATACTGCTACGCCATGTGACATAGCATGCAATGATGTATCCAAATTAAGAGGTCTATCATACGGAGCCGTGGATGTCCCCTCCACGGCTCCGTACTATCATGCAATATTTGATGAGATGTTTCATGGTGTGCGGTATGATCGTCTACCACAAGTATTGACGGAAGATTAATATAGTGATTTGTGTTTTATTATACTTTGCCAGAGTCCAGGTTCGACGCACTGATAAGATAGATGAAGCTAGCTATTATCCTATAGAGAAATACATGGAATATGTGACCAAATATTTTGACCAGCGTGAACAAATGGGAATAGTGACCAAACGAAGAGTGTACCTGGCCACGGACAAGCCATCGGTTATAAGAGAGGCACGAGAAAAGTAAGTATGAAATCGCCCAAACGTATGCTCTGGGTGTACTGGCTCTCCTACTTAACCGTTTCCTGTAGGTTTACAATGAAGGAAAATTAGGAGATGGAATTATTTGGTTTTGAAGCCTGTAATATCGGGATATCAAGCTGTCTGGACCAATTTGCAAATATTCGCCAGATGCCGAGAATCTTTGATAAATTTAAAATAATGAGGTCTTTTTCTTGTTCTTTGAACTAATTTACTCCGATTATCATTGGTATCCACCGTATTCTCGGGTCTGAATGTTAGGTGTTGAGGGATGCTTTCCTGTACAGTCATATGGTTGCTTTTTTGTCGACAGACGTTGTCAAATTTTTTCACCTCCTGCATATCGCTCCAATATGTTTGCTTTTTAGTCGCCAGACGTCGTCAATTTTTCCCACCTGTTGCATATCGCTCCAGTATGTTTGCTTTTTAGTCGCCAGACGTCGTCAATTTTTTCCACCTGTTGCATATTGCTCCAATCAGCTACCTAGTGGAACCTATCTTGAAAACAAACTCCTCTCTTGATGGCCGAGCGAAATATAGGTGTTCACTTCATAATCAACGATTTCGCAAGAAAGCACTATTATTGCAGAATCGGAATAATCTGCATTGAAATAATCTGATTTTACAACGAATTTTCCTCATTTATATTTCCTTATGCAATACAGGTTTCCAACTTACGAGATCATAAACGACCCAGAAAGTCTGAAATCAGCCGGTACCAATACGCTAGATCGAAACTCCACGAGTTCTCTGTGGGGAATAATAGTCGACATTCACTTCCTATCACATTGCGATTATCTCGTCTGTACTTTATCATCGAATGTAAGTATACCTAAAGTCTATCCATTGAAGCTTGTAAACAATGTATAGAACCGCATTCATTTTTTTGACAGATATAGATGATATATTGAAAATCCCTTCATGTAAATCTACATAATAGTTGTTCCATGTAGCGGAGTTCAATTACGCCACAAAGCTCCAAAGTATCCTAGCAATTAACATTGAGAGATTTTAGTTTGGCAAAGACCTCTCCAATCACGGATGAATGTGTCACTAATGACTAACGCGGTTAAACAGTTCTTTATCCAATACGTTATACGTGCTTCTGCGGAATCTGAAACCACCAGAACTTTCAAATGTTATTGGTCATAATAGCAATGGCGATATGTTTAATTGTTGATAGGGATACTTGGATGCCCTTTGTTGATAGGGATACGGAATGCCCTTCGTTGATAGAGATACTTGAATCCCCTTTGTTGACATGGAAACTTGAATGCCCATTGTTGATAGGGATACTTGAATGTTGTTGATAGGGATACTTGAATGCCCCTTGTTGATGGGGATACTTGAATGCCCTTTGCTGATAGAGATACTTGAATGCCCTTTGTTGATGGGGATACTTGAATGCCCTTTGTTGATAGAGATACATGAATGCCCTTTGTTGATAGGGATACTTGAATGTCCTTTGTTGCTGTTGATAGAGATACTTGAATTCCCTTTGTTGATATGGAAACTCGAATGCCATTTGTTGATAGGGATACTTGAATGCCCTTTGTTGATAGGGATACTTGAATGCCCTTTGTTGATAGGGATATTTGAATGCCCTTTGTTGATAGAGATACTTGAATGCCCTTTGTTGGTAGAGATACTTGAATGCCTATTGTTGATAGGGATACTTGAATGCCCTTTGTTGATAGAGATACTTGGAGGCCTTTTGTTGATATAGATACTTGAATGGCCTTTGTTGATAGGGATACTTGAATGTCCTTTGTTTATAGAGATACTTGAATGCCCTTTGTTGATAGAGATACTAGAATGCCCTTTGTTGATAGAGATACTTGAATGTACATGTACTTTGTTGATAGAGATACTTGAATGCCCTTTGTTGCAGATACTTGAATGCCCTTTGTTGATAGGGATACTTGAATGCCGTTTGTTGAGAGAGATACTTGAATATTTCTACGTCTACGTTAATTTTCTTCGTATTCCATTAAGTACTATTTTTGCATCTCTCTTGGCAGACCTATATCTGTTCGGTGTTGAAAAGGGCTTTATGTAAAAATTACAGAAAAGATATCATTTCAAAGTCCGTTGTTTGTCAACCACCAAATTGTCACTTCAAAGGCCGTGCTTTGTCAACTACGTAATGATTATTTGAAAGTCCATTCTCTGACAACTATGAAATGATCATTAAATCATATCTTCCTCATACCATACTGAATGGAAATATGATACTTGTTTATACGAACAATGTAAAGTGAGAGAAGAACATAAGTACAGAATTAAAGTTTTTCGGCACGGTCAGCAGAAATTGGTAAAGGAAAGCACACTCTGTTGAAATTTAGTCTGAAAAGTACACTATGTTAGAAGGGAAATTTGAATGTATAGGATGTTTTGAAGATTCTTGTCATCCACCAATACAATTGTCACCATCTAGATATTTCGTGTCATTGACCTCCATGCAGATTGTAGACCACCAGCAAATGTGTGTCAAGTGATTTCCTGCAAGATCAAGCACATGGGCAAGCCGCAATATGCAGGAGATTGAACGGGCAACTGGGGAACTTTTTCTGCCCAGAGAACTTTCAGTCAATATAAATTGTTTTCAGGAGACCTGACTCAGAACATTCGTGTACAAGTTATGCTCCATGTCTATATGATACAAAGTTCTGTTGATTGTGACAATTATATTGGTAAATGAGAAAAATTAGAGAAAAAAATATGCAATATAGTGAAATTATTGCAGTATTGTGGGTGTTTTCTTTGCTGGCGCTGATCATGCAGGCAAAGCAGTCACTTGTTTCTCAATTACTTTCTTCAACATGTTTAACTTACATTGAAGAGCTATGATAATTGCAGTCAGCATGACGCGAGGATTGTATAAGTATATGTTTCTGGTCGTCAAATGTATTTTGTATACATGGTTATCGTAGCTTTTCGAAAAGGGGTAGTGAACGACCTAAATATTAAGACATCAATTTGACACTGACTTTCTTATTGCAGGTTTGTCGAATGGTGTACTCATTGATGCAGACCATGCACGGAGACGCCTCTTCAAAAATCCATTCCCTAGACAGCCCTTTTTACTACCATAATGCTTTACGTCATAATAAAGTGACAGCTGTAGAGAGACATGTCGCTAAGAGGCCAGCAGAGATCGATATCGAGGTCGAAGATTCAATCGATATCGTCAAAAATCTCGGAAACGGTTATTCTAAAGGAGTAAACATGAGAACAAAAAAATCTGGGTTGTTCCCTTCGTATAAGGTCGATACTGTAACTGTTGCCAAATTCACATTTCCATTCATGAGTTAGTAAACGGGTAATTTGAAATAAAAAACTGCGTTTCCAAATTTGTTATTTTTTATATTTATGTTGGTAAGTATATTTATTTCTATGTCCCGAATATAGAAAAATATCCCCTTAACCCAATATATCCAATGATACGGAAAGCAATAGAACTTTTGCTTCCCCCGGATCGAACAGTCATCTTAGTTCAATGGCAGAAGTGAAACGCTCAAACTAAATTTCACGCGGATAGTTTTATTTGAAAGCAGACATTCTCCCGTGTTGGGCAGTAGAAGACGGTTACCTCGAATCCACCTGTATTTTTTCCTGCAACATCGAAACAGTGGAAAGGACTTCAGTCGGAACTTGCTTGGAAAACTCCTATAACACGAAATAAATTTAACCATTTCATGCCGAAACTATCGAATTGGCCCATTTTGTCGGAGTCCTTTCATATACATTATAAATCTAGGTCCTAACTGAACTAAATACGACACATTTTCCCATAAACATAACTATATCGCAAATAACGATCCAGCTAGTAGCTTTCGAGTGCGCGACAACAGAACACGCTCATTTGGTCCGAGAATGAACCTATGATCCTTGCTATCCGTGTCCCGAAGGAGGTTAAGGGACATAGGTCTACGTTAACGATTCAATTCTACTCTACAATGGCCGAGCGAGTGTGATATCAGATACTATTGAATCGTTTGCATATATAGTTGTGATATTATGAACGAGCGGAACATAACGAAAATGTTGGTACATAACTCCTACAGACGATGAGCAGAATATGTCTGTATCATTCTTATAATGTAAATGTATCGAGCAAGTAATATACAGCCTCGGCTACAATGGTTGATGACTTTGAAACATTGACAGAACAGCTTGGTTCTGGCGATTCAGATTAATTATTCAGTATTACTGTTGACGGTTCGCGAATTTCCGAGCTTCGGTCGACATTCTACTGTATTAGAATTCGGATATTGGACCATTTCAGACGACCTTTATTAATCTATGCAAATTTCTGAGAACGTCAATGCGGATGAAAAGCGATTTCTTTTCCAAAAAAGTATCGATGGATATATTTTCGAATTAAAAAAATGCTTGCAGCCACATTGTAGTCAGTCGAGATTCATTGGTATGCTGAGTTTCCACGTCGTTCGCCACTTATTGGTGTAAAACGCCATGGCATGCTACTCCCAAGGTTTTGTTGCAAAGGAATCGGGCTATTGCCATTTTTAGCCCACCATCATCAGATGGTCGGCTGTTCAAATCGTTTTTCGTCCGTGGTCCGTCGTCCGCCGTCCGCCCGTCGTCCGTCCGTAAACAATTCTTGTTATCGCGATTTCTCAGGAACTACTGCATGGATCTTTCCCAAATTCGGTACACAGGTTCCCATTGGGGTCTAGTTGTGCAAGATACCTTTTCTGCTCCGATTCGAAAATCCAATATGGCCGCAAGGCAGCCATCTTGGATTCCCCCATGAAACCTTGATGTCGCGATTTCTCAGGAACTACTTCATGGATCTTTCTCAAATTTTGTATACAGGTTCACATGGGGTCTAGTTGTGCAAGATCCCTTTTCTTGTCCGATTCGAAAATCCAATATGGCCACCAGGCAGCCATCTTGGATTTCCCCATTAAACTTTGTTATTGTCATTTCTCAGGAAGTACTGCATGGATCTTTCTCAAATTTAGTACACAGGTTCCCCTTAGGGTCTAGTTGTGCAAGACACCTTTTTCGGTCCGAATCGAAAATCTAAAACGGCCACCAGGCGGCCATATTAGATTTCCCCATGAAACTTTGTTATCGTGGTTTCTCGGGAAATACTGCATGGATCTTTATCAAATTTGGTACACAGGTTCCCCCTGTGGTCCAGTTGTGCAAGATACCTCTTCTGGTCCGATTCGAAAATCCAATATGGCCACAAGGCGGCCAAATTGGATTTTCCCAAGAAACCTTGTTATCGCGATTTCTCAGGAACTACTGCATGGATCTTTCTCAAATTTGATACACATGCTCCCCTTGGGATCTAGTTGTGCAAGATACCCTTTGTGGTCCGATTCGAAAATCCAATATGGCCACAAGGCGGCCATCTTGGATTTCTCCATGAAACCTTGTTATCGCGATTTCTCAGGAACTACTGCATGGATCTTTCCCAAATTTGGTACACAGGTTCCCCTTGGGGTCCAGTTGTGCAAGATACCTTTTCTGGTCCGATTCGAAAATCCAATATGGCCACAAGGCGGCCATGTTGGATTTCCCCGCGAAAACTTGTTATCGCGATTTCTCAGGAACTGCTGCATGGATCTTTCTCAAATTTGGTCCACATGTTCTCCTTGGGGTCTAGTTGTGCACGATACCTTTTTTGGTCCGATTCGAAAATCCGATATGGCATGCCACTTGACCATCTTGAATTTTCCTTGGAACATTGTTATCGTCAATTCTCAGGAACTACTTCATGGAGTCTTTCTGAAATTATGGTACACAGGTACCACATGGGGCCTAGTTGTGCAAGATACCTTTTTTGGTCCGATTCGAAAATCCAAGTGACGCTTAAAATTAATACGGTATTCCCGAGTTGTGACGTTGCATCACGGCGGATCAAACAGTGGGACATATTCTATATACTGACTATAGAGAATATCAATACCTTCACCTTCCATATCAAGGAGTTCAAATAATTCGGAATTAAAATGTATTTCTTCAAATTTTAAATCAGTTTTCTTAGTCCAGTGAACTGTTTCGTGTGCCGACGGGTCGGCTACATGAAGGGACGTCGTCACTCTTGTGACACAACGTTACAACTCAACAACTTTAGACTACTGCGTGTTTCGATCCAAGGGAGATAATCAGGATTCAGACACTTTCGAAGTTTCGACATTACTGCGCGGATCCCTTCAGTATTAAGTATTGTACCATGTTACTATTTTCGAGCATGGTATCTTAAAAGAGATATCTCAAACTAGCCCAGTAAACAGAACAGAATTAGCATTCGTTCCTAATTATAAAGTCTTAAATATGTTTCATAGCTCATGCCAAGGGTCAAAGACATTCGTCTTCGCTTCCAGTACCCAATGATGACACGTGCAATAAAAATACTACAACACGAAGATGAATGATCCTCCGGGACATTCACTTTCAGACTAACTTTGCTCTCTTGTACTATTACAACTGACATAAGTACAGTTTCTAGAAATCTTGAAACTCCTTAAACTTAGAAGGATGATATCTTGGTGTTTTCCAGTGTCCCTTTTTCGATCTTTTTCGCTCAGATTCGAAATTCTGTAAACAAAATTACAAATCAATCGTTTGTCCTTAGTAACAATGGACAAAAAGATCCTCTTGTCATTAGCTTACAATTATCGGACAATGGTGGGCGCCAAGATCCTTCAGGATCTCTCGTTTCTTCAGACAGACAGCTTCCAGTCGCTTCAAATGTATCTACACGATCTATCGCTTCCCGCAAGTTTTCTACCAACTTGAAATGTAAGGAGCTTGGATGATGGACTGCCTTTTTTACATACCGAATCAGATAAAATTCCTCAACATGCGAATATGACGTACAGGAGCATTAATTTTCTTTCTTGCATACTGGTCCTCAAACGCCTACCTAGCGCAAAAATCATATTCCTCCCGTATACATTACTGAAATGCGCCGTAGTGACATTTTGTTGAGAGGTAAGATTAGATTATCAGAAGAACAGTATTGCGGTCGGCACTTTGAATCAACACTTATGGCAACTGTTTTTCGTATTTAAGGTTGACTCTAGACCTTCAAAGAACAATACGTCGAGGTTAAATTGTCATACCGTACTTTGGAGAAGAAAACTGGAGCTCGACAACAACTACAAGCTGAAACCACAATGTCAATACGTAGCCGACACGAGACGTTGACGGCGGCGATGTTTAGTCGAGGCTGTTAGGGATTTTTTGGTTCACATTCTTCCAATAGCACCAAATTTGGCCCATGTGTTGCCCATACCATACTATTTCGATTTTTGACGGGCGCCATATTGGCGAAATTCAATATGGTCGCCACCCGGGTTAGAGGTCAATCGTAGTTAAATAACTAAAAGGGCTAGAAATATGAATAATAACACTTTTTAGTGGTTTTGTGGGCGGGGAATCTGCTTGTGATCTTATTTCAACGATTTGAGGTCAAGGTCACCCTAAAGGTCATTTTGGGGACAAATTCGCCATAATCAGTGGTTTTTGGGCAAGATATATAAACTGCCTCATTCTATTGGTTTCCGGGGTTGAGTAACCCGAATCTGGCCTTATTTTGTGGATTCGGGGCAATATTTCATTTGAGAGTCGCGATAGAGGTCATCCGAACCAGAGGTCAATTGTAGGTAAAACACCAAAAGAACCACAAATAATACCATAGGGGTTTGAGGCATTCGAAGAATTCGATTTTGATTTTATTTTGAAGACTTGAGGTCACCCCATTTTGGGGTCAAAGGTCAAAGCTCAACATTTACCACTAAGAACAATCGAACGAAGATTATTCAGGAACAAATTTTATTAAAATACTTCGGAGATGACATCTGCTGACAAAATGCTATAACTATGCCGCTACGCTGCTACATGTATGTGTATTTAAATGTTCGAAATACAATACAAAGACCGCTTTAGCAACAATATACCAATGATTATTAGTACCTATACCTTCTGGCTTGCGCTCTCAAGAAACTGTGACGTCGCGTCGCACCCAGTAAGGCTGTGGAAGAGGGGTAGTGCCATGGATTTTGACGGACCGAGATCGGAGCAAATGGTATGGACTGGAATGTCACAATATTTTTCCCCCGAACCGAAGCATGTGCTAGATGCAGGAGGATCCTGGTGTCCGCCTCGGAATGGTTGCACGGTTGAAGTATTGCGAAGTCACAACGCCTGTTGAAGAACACGGACTCAAAACGGGTACACAGGAGGAGCTTTCCGCCCATGGCAGTCTTGGAGACCTGTGTCTGGTGAATGAGAACGGCTCCTTATTGTTCTCATTTTTTAAGAAGCCGCTGATCCATTCATACTTCGGGATTTTAGGGATACCGGAAAAGTATTATGGCATTTCAGTTCAAACCATCTGTTCCGATCTTGGTTCGTCAAAGCCCTTAGCACTACCCCTCTTTCACAGCTTAACGGGGTGCAAGACGACTTCACAGTTTCTTGGATGTGACAAAAAGACCGCCTGGTTAACCTGTACAAGCATATCGGACCTTACCGACACACTAGTGGCTCTCACGCACGATCCTGACACTCAGGAGTCCGTGCATATGGAGCCTATAGAACGCTTCATCGTACTAATGTACAGCAAGGGATGTGGTGCAGCCGGTGTCAATGAGGCCAAGCATCACCTCTTCACCACTGCAACCAGATCGCTGGAAAACATCCCACCTCCCAAGCCGCGCTGTTGCAGCATGTGAAGCGAGCGCTACTGCAAGCGAGTTTCTACTGGAGTCCGGTCACTTCACTCCAGCAGGAAATCCCTGACTTCAGTGAGTGAAGCTGGCACAAAGATTGCA
Source organism: Hanleya hanleyi (assembly GCA_036873755.1). Taxonomy (NCBI): domain Eukaryota; kingdom Metazoa; phylum Mollusca; class Polyplacophora; order Lepidopleurida; family Hanleyidae; genus Hanleya; species Hanleya hanleyi. The sequence continues at coordinate 49,722 of JAVTVY010018407.1, forward strand.
CCAGTACATGGCAACCGCTATGGACCACTCTCAGCGACAGTTCTACGGCATATGCCATTCTCATGCACTGCGGCTGACTCAAGGCATGCACGGGAAGGTACAAATGCAACTGTGCCGATGTCCGATACACGACCCTCTGCAAATGCGAAGGAGGGTTCGTTAATAACGAGGGTGGTGATGACAAGTATTACTTATTGCTGGCATCATAGAGCGCAAGCCAGAAGGCATAGGTAGTAAAAGTAATCATTGGTATAGTGTTGCTAAAGCGGTTTTTGTGTTGTATTTTGAACATTTAAATGCACATAGCGGCGTAGCGGCATAGCTATGGCATTTTGTCAGCAGATGTCATCTCCGAAGTATTTTAACCCTACCTGGCCTGGGGGGGCGGAAAGTGCCCCCCCTAGTGAACTTTTCTCTGCTGCTCCGAAACGACAAAACCGAGGAGGCTGAAACTTGGTGACTTTTAAGCTTATCTTATTGGAGTCATTTTGGGCCTATTTTCATATACCCCCAGGCAGAGGATCATGGGTAAATTCAAAATGGCGGCCATGTGATATCCGCGAAAGTCGTGTTTTCCAATCTTTTCGCTCCATTTCTTCACATTTTCCTTGCCTAAAAGGCCTTGAAAGTATATTATTTATGCAAAACTAATTATTCCCTATTTTATTAGATTTTTTTCCAGAGAAAAATCTGAAAAATGAAAATTTTGAAAAATCGACCCCAAAAAGGCCGAAAAATGGCTTCCGAGAAGATGACGTCACTGTGACGTCATCATGGCGGCCATCTTGGATTTTTTTACATTTCCCGGTAGAGCTTGAACCCAAGATAATGTGTGGCAATTTTCAGCGCTCTAGCCTTAGTGGTAGAGAAAATATATAGGGGGGGCACTTTCCGCCCCCCCCCCCCAGGCTGCGATACACCCCAAATCGCCCAGGCCAGATAGGGTTAATAACATTCCTGAATAATCTTGTTTCGATTGTTTTTATTTGATCGATTGTTGATTTTTGACCTTTAATTCCCAAATGAGGTGACCATGACCTCAAGTCGTCAAAATAAGGTCAGAATCTAATTCTCCGAGGCCACAAAACCCTATGGTATTATTTGTGATACGAGCCCGTTTGATGTTTCCTATAACTGATCTCTGGTTGATCTCTGGTTCGGGTGACCTCTATCGTGAACCTCACATGCAATATTGCCTCAAATCGTCAAAATATGGCCAGATTCGGGTTACTCAACCCCGAAAATCGATAAAATGAGGTAGTTTGTATATCTCGACTAAAAACCACTAAACATGACGAATTTGATCCCAAAATGACCTTTAGTGTGACCTTGACCTCAAATCAGATTCCCCGACACCGCAAACCACTAAAAAGTTGTATTATTCATGATTCTAGTCATTTTGTTGTTTTAAATACGATTGACATCTAACCCGGGTGGCGGCCATATTGAATTTCGCGGCTCCAGGGGGCGACTACCTTGGCGCCCGTCAAAAAACGAAAAGGTATTGTACGGGCGACATATGGGCCAAATTTGGTGCTTTTGGAAGAATCTGAACCAAACAGTCCCTTTTATGCCCTAACATTCCGAACTAGTTAGGTCACATTGGATTTAGATAAAAGTCGCCTGTGCTCGCATCCTCTTTTCATAGAATCTGTGGCGTTGTTAATCTGCCTGGGAGATATTTTGGGAGAAAATCAACGGTTGAGGTCTGCCAAGCCTCCTAAATCGCCTGATTCAAACAGCAGAGAACGCATATCCAAGCAGCCTGACCGTATATTTATGTCCATAAGTGTTCACACTATTATCCCGAAGCAAGTTGAAGCTGTTTTTGCGACAGAATGAGACAATTTCTACATTTATGAGTTACAAAAGCCTTGCGCGGCAAGAATACTATGGCGTTTTACGCCAACAAGTCACGCCCAAGGCAGAAAACCAGCATACCAAGGAACATTAAATGACCACGATGTGGTCGCAAACATTTTTTAGTTGCAAACGGTTACTAGTGTAATTTTTTCAGAGTAAAAAAATATATTTTTCTTTCGCATTGCCGTTCACAGAAACTTGCATAGGTTAATGATAGCTCATCTGATATCGTACACTATTCGAATTTCAATACACGTAGATTATCGAAAGAAGCGCACCGTAACAGGCAATCCTTCGAAGATTGACCCTCGATAGAAGTACTCAAAAATCAATCGGATTCGCCAGAAATACACTGTTCTGTCAAAATATTTTTTACCAATGCACCGACCATTGTGTCCGAGATTGTAGCTGAAATATGTCTGTATTATTCCTAATTCAGTATCTAACTCCATATTGCCAACAAGTGATGCAGCTGGATTTTCGGTGTATTATGCCAAATATAACATCTCTTTCATATGGTTTATTATACAGTGTTCAAATAAAATCTATGGGAATCAGATGAAATTATCAAACGAAATGTTTTCTGTTATTCTTTGATTAACTTTATCCAATGTAGATAATGAATTGTTCGAGAATAACAGACTCATATGCCAAGTAGAAATGAATTTCCGAGTTAAATAACATAGCTTTCGGTAATTATAATGTGTATACTAACGTGACATACCATTAAATTTATCTACTTTCACCTGCGATCTTAAAGATCACCATCTACATAATATATAGGTCATGCTCATCACGCAGATGGAATAAACAATGCATGAATTGAAGTTCACCGGCACGTGTTGAATATGATGAAAACTTGGCACCGCAATGGCTACTCAAATCTGCACTAAATTCTCTTTTTCAACTTAAATCACTAGTTGCGTGTAACAAAGATACTGTTACAGTATTCTCAATACTTTCATACATTTGAAGCACCCATGCCTTTATTGTACTGGGATTTCCCGACTTGATTGGTTGGTTGGTTTTTTGAAGTTTAACGTCGCACCTAGCCTTATTGGTCACACGGCGACGATGATCCAAACAAACATACCCTAGCAAAACCATAACCTTAACAGCAACCATACCAAAACTACAAAAAAAAATGAATTTCGAATTTTGAAATATAGGCCCTACAGACAATGGTGATCACAATTGATCGTCAGAGAGCCTAATTTGTTTGGCACTTTAATCTACCTCCTGTGCCAGACACACATGGTACAAACCATGCTGCCCTAAGCTGGACGGACTCCCGACTTGAAAATAGAGTGAGACAAAACAGCAGATTTCAGCACATGCACATCGTACGAGGCTCACTTCTGCGAGAAGAATCTCATGGGTAGGTAATAGTCATTTCCCGAAAATTTGGGGTGATTAGATTTTCCGGCCAGTCACCGTTAACCGTTATCAAGTGACAGACTGAACTGCACGGAATAGTATCTCTGTAATAGTACTGTATTACCCGACGTATATGAAATATACTGAGTGATAACCGTGTGTAAATTACACTAGAATCTGGTGAACTATTTTGTTAGTCAACTGCGAAACGAATCAATACGAGTTGTCTCCCTTGCTCGGTTGTTCAATGGAAGTTTTGTTTATTGATGAACGTCAAAACAGCTCGTAACTAGTTTAATTTCCGAGTTGCAATTAACAAATTTAGGCTAACTAACTCTACTGATGTTGATTATTTGATTAACTTATTCCATTAATGAGCACAATCGCTGTTAATTTTGAAAAAAAAACACTCGTAAGACCACACTATAATATTTGATAGTCTTATTACATCACGGTCGCAATTTAACTACTTGCAGTTGGGGAGGTGTGATAGGGTCATTGTCTCCGCTTTAACCCCAGGTTTATGCCAAGGACCAGTCCATAATTCTACCCCGCATCATGGTGCCAACCTGGCGGGAGCATCGGAAGATAGCTTTCGGTAATTATAATGTGTATACTAACGTGAAATTCCATTAAATTTATCTACTTCCATCTGCGATCCTGAAGATCACAATCTACATGATATATAGGTCATGCTCATCACGCACGTGGAAGAATACACAATGCATGAATTGAAATTCACCGGCACGTGTTGAATATGACGAAAACTTGGCACCGCAATGGCTACTCAAATCTGCATTAATTTCTGGGGGTTTTTTTCAACTTAAACACTAGTTGCATGTGTGACGAAAATGCCCGTGACCTGGAGAATGTCATTTTCGTTCTACGCTGACATTCTAAATAGCATTGTGAATGGACCGATAATGGTGGATATTCGACTTACCTGTATTAACTGTGCGCTGAAACTTTCAGCGAGGGACGTGTAAATATCCCTGACACGCATCTTGCATCGAAACTGGGCGAGAGAAGTCGAACTCTGCTGATCTGACACGAAATCCAACACCGCCTGAGGCTACACATTCGCTATATGGAAGCTGCCATGTTTGGGCGCGCAAAGGATTCTGGGAGCCAGAGCCTATATAAGACGCAGAGAATGGCCGTTCGGGATTCTGTCTCAGACAATCGGCGGGTGAACATCGTGCGGGAGAGCACAGAGACAGGAACGCCGCAAATGCGCCGAATGTGCCGAAAGTGCCGAATTGACTGCCGAAACAGCGCTGAACCATCCGTCGAAGGGTTGGAAAGCCGAGAGCTGAGCCATAGCTTGGGGATAATAGATACTAACACGCACAGTATCTGATGACGAGACGAACCGCCAGACGGGGATAAGATACTAACACGCACAGTATCTGAAGACGAGATGTCCATCAACGGGAAATACAGAGCACCAAATATCCCACACTGCAGCCCATCACACGGATACCATTCTACATGATTACATATACTTGCTCACATACAAGATCGTCGGCCTTCGGGACGGAATAGATCTAATCACACTCACCTACACTAGTTATTCACAGGCCTCGGCTAGGAGTAACTGATAACACAAGCTTACATCCACTGTACATATTTACACTGCCACCGGGCTAGAATTATGCTTTGCCGCAAGTCTTTGAATTCTATTACAAATCATTGATATTAATTGACATTACACTGTAAGGTAATAATACGCTCCCGAGAGCAGGGCATTATCACCACATATATATGTAGACAATCTGAGCCTATTAACTCGTCCTTGGGTCAACGCCGTGAGGGCCGAAGTCGGGTCGCCGAAGACGTGAAGTCTGCCGAGCCGAAGACGGGTCGCCGAAGACGTGAGGTCTGCCGAGCCGAAGACGGGTCGCCGAAGACGGGCCGCCGAAGACGTGAAGTCTGCCGAGCCGAAAGGGATCGCCGCCGAATTCGGGCGGCCGGAGACGTGAGGTCTGCCGAGCCGAAAGGGGCTGCCGCCGAAGACGCTGTGGTGTGCCGTACGGACCGACGCCGCCGAAGGGCTACTGGCAGGAGAGGCAGTGATACGGAGAGGATTCCAGAGACGATTAATAACGCTTAGATGAACTGGGCCGTGTAATCTTAGACACGGTAGACGTTCCATACAGTCCGGGGCTACGCCTACAACCGGAGAGGAATCAGAGACGCCGTACCATACCACGACGAGAGCCAGTCTGGACGAGACTGGGCCGTGACGCGTCATAGATAGGGTCTCATGTATATATTGTATATTATTAGTCTTTCTCTTTAAGATAAAGATAACACTTAACGATAACTACCTCTAGAGTAAGGATCTTTATTACAGGTATTGTGCGCGTACAGAGCTGTGTACATAGCAGAATACAATATTATTACTTTATTATTGCCTTGGTTGTTTCTACAGGTCCCCCCATCCTACCTCCTCGATCCAGACAAGGTGACAGGTTGAATCGGACCTTCCTCGTTGGCCAATTCCAGTCATACGAGACTGCGTTCACATCAGCCTGACAATTTGTCACAGGGGCCTGAGACCAGGCCGCCTCAAGTCTCGTGTACACCGCAAGGATAGACGTTTTCTGACCGCTCGACGTCACAACTGGTGGCAGCGGTGGGATGGCCAACACCGGGAAACCGATGGAGAAGGGGCCACGCTGGGAAGAAACCAGAAACCCAAGCATGATGACTATGGAAGATGTGGGCGCCGAACTAGGTCCAGCGGACAGCGACTCGCTGTCATGGAGGGCGAGAAGCCAGCGGCAGCTGTCCACAACGCCAACTCCAAGGGACCGAGAAGAGTCAGGAGGAGGAGTGGGGACCGGACGATCAGCGTTTGAGGCACCGAAGAGAGTGGATTTGCTAGACCTTTCCACAGTAGAACTAGACGCAGTGCTGTCGGCTTCCCCAGCTGGCCCGTCGCCGATACCTTCGTGACAGACGTCATCCGACGAGAACGGAAGTTATCGAGCCCCTAAAGACTCTGGTTCTGATAACCACGGTCTCGGGGGCCGATACGAACACCGTGACGACGATTCAACCGTACAGATGATGGAAGAGATTGCCGAGCTACGACAAACCATGGGATCTATGGCCAGGACTGTATCGGTGATAGCGATCCAGATGTCCAGAATCAATGCCAGTCAGTTGCGGGAAAGAGAGGCGATCCGACGACCGGACATTGAAAACGACGCCGCCGAACCGAATGCGAGTTGTGGGGTTGCCGAAACGGTTGGTGATTACCGCCGAACTGCCGAATCCGGGTCGCAGCAGGGTTGCGATCAGACGCCATCGTCCCCGAGGAGAGGACGAGATGAGCCCATGAGCTGGAGGCAGCCATTACAAACCTCGATCCCTGCGATTGAGGTGAGGCGACCGATGTTGACGGCGGCAAAGGCAGCTACCTATGATGGGACAACGCCATTACGGGATTATCTCTCCCATTTCGATCACTGTGCTGCTATCAACGGATGGACATACTCACAACGGGGTCAATATCTGGCCGTCGCTCTTCGAGGATCTGCTCAGCAACTTTTAGCCAGCTTGAAATCAGAGCCAGGGAGCGCTGACTATGGACGATTGAGGGATGCCTTGGAGAAACGTTTTGCTCCACCGAATCAATTGGATTTGTATAAAACGCAGTTGAAATCCAGATACCGAGAGAAGTCAGAAGATCTTCCGGGCTTAGCCCAGGCTTTATTTCGGCTCGCACAACAGGCTTATCCCGATGCCGGATAGGACGTACAGGATACCTTGGCAAAGGATCAGTTTTTGGAGGCTATTGGGGACGAGCTTAGATTTCTTGTATGTCAGACGCGGCCGAAGACCTTAGATGCAGCTGTACACTCTGCTGTAGAAGTAGAAGCATTCAAGTCCTCGCAACGCCGTAAGACTTGGGCAACCGCGAAGTCCACGGTTCCTAGTAAAGATGAGGGATTAGCTGCGTCCTCCGAGGATGACGAAGAATCTGAAGCTCGGCTGAGAAAACAGACCAAAGAAATAATGCGAAAGTCTCAGCCTCAACCACGGCGACAACCACCCAGATACGCCAGAGGCCCACAACGGACGTATGGGAATCGGGAACGAAGTAATGCTTGCTGGTCGTGCGGCAGAAAGGGTCAATATCGAGCGGACTGTCCAGATGTGTCCAGAACAGATGACTCTAAACCGCCGAGATCGCCCAAGAATCCTCCCAAAGTTAAAACTTCCGGGGAAGCTGGACTCTATTTGCCTGCCAAGATCGGGCAAGTGAAGATGTGGTGTTGTGTTGACACGGGGTCGTCGATTTCCCTCCTGAGCGAGAAAGTATACCAGCAGCTGAGTGCGCGGCTCAGACCAGCCTTGAGTAGCCCATCTTACGCTAGTATTCGTATGGCTGACGGTACGCTGATGCCCCTGAAGGGTGAAGCTGATTTTAAAATCACTATAGACGGTACCACACGAACACAGAAGATGATAGTCGGAGATCTAACAGTGGACGCTCTTCTAGGGTACGACTTTCTCAGCACCCACTGTACCAAGATCGACACGGAGCGCCACAGGGTCAAGTACGGTGGCCGCTACATCCAATGCGAGGTCGTGGGGAGCACAGGCTGTTACCGTGTAGCCGTGACCGAGACTGTGACTATTCCTGCTGGAGCTGAAGCCGTTGTGACAGGAAAAGTCCGTGGGGGCCTACCAGGCGAGGTAGGGATGATCGAAAACGAACCGGAGTTTACCCAGAAGACAGGAGCCATGGTGGCCAGGGTCCTCACCGAGATTGACCGTGACCGCGAAGTAACACTGAGGTTTCTCAACTTGTCCTCAGATCCGACTGTAGTCCAGGCCGGGACGCTTTGCGGGCGTATGGGTGAAGTAGAAGTAGTGGACGATCAAGTTTCGAGAGCGGCCGAAGCGTCGACGCCGAGCCGTGCGAAATCTAGTAGACAGAGGCCCGCCGTGCCGACCAGCGCATGTCCAGACCACCTTACAGATCTCGTTCGACGATCCAGCGAAGGCCTAGAGACAGACCAAGCCATGGCTGTAGAAGATTTGGTCACCCGATATACTGACCTGTTCGCTAAGGACGATACTGATCTAGGTCGAACGACGATGGTACAACATCACATAAAGACTGGAAGTGCACCACCCATCCGCATTCCGCCGATTCACGCCCGTGAAATGATCGATGAGCAAGTTGAAGACATGTTACAGCGTGGAGTGGTCGAGCCATCCAGTGGACCGTGGTCAGCGCCGGTAGTTCTGGTAAAAAAGAAGGACGGGAAAATGCGCTTCTGCGTTGATTACCGTGCTTTGAACAAGATCACAGAGAAGGATGCTTACCCGTTGCCGAGGATCGACGACTCTCTGGATTCTTTAGCAGGTGCAAGTTGGTGGAGTACCCTTGACTTAATGTCAGGGTACTGGCAAGTCGAAGTGTCCCCCGAAGATAGATGCAAGACAGCCTTTGCAACCAGGAAAGGTCTGTACCAGTTCCGAGTTATGCCGTTCGGGCTGTGCAATGCGCCCGGGACCTTTGAGCGGCTAATGGAAGCCATCCTAGCAGGACTCCATTATGATACGTGTCTCGTCTACCTTGACGATATCATCGTTTTTGGACGGACGTTTGACGAGATGATTCAGCGTCTTGATGGGGTCTTTGAGACGTTAAAACAGCATGGTCTTAAGCTCAAGCCATCCAAGTGCGTCATAGGGGCACGACAAGTCCTTTATCTAGGCCATGTGGTATCACAGAATGGGATCAGAACGGACCCACAGAAGATCCGTGCTGTACGAGACTGGCCTCCACCCGTTTCGCAGACCGAGGTTCGGAGCTTCCTGGGTCTCTGCAGCTACTATCGACGTTTCATCCGGGACTTTGCCACCATTGCAGCGCCGCTGCATACGTTAACTGAAAAGAAAACAGTCTTCATATGGGACACCACAGCGCAGCAAGCCTTTGACATCCTGAAAGACAAGCTGACAACCGCTCCTGTGCTTGCTATGCCAGACTTTAGGCTCCCATTCATTTTAGACACGGACGCAAGTAACTATGGCATCGGGGCCGTTTTGTCACAGGTGATAGATAGAGAAGAGAAGGTCGTGGCATACGCCAGCCGTGCGTTGTCGAAGGCCGAACGAGCCTACTGTGTGACGAGAAGAGAACTGCTGGCTGTTGTGCATTTCGTCAAATGCTTTCGACACTACCTGTTTGGGCGGAAGTTCCTGCTTCGCACCGATCACGGCTCGCTGAGATGGCTCATGCGGTTCAAGGAACCGGAAGGACAGCTGGTCCGTTGGATCCAGGCCCTTGGCGTCTACGATTTCAACATCGAGCATCGTCCGGGTCGAAAACATGGTAACGCCGACGCACTGAGTTGAATCCCATGCAAACAGTGTGGTCGATCAAGCAGCGATGACGTTCAGGCAGCCGCCCGTGTGATTGAGATGGTTTCGCCAACTGAAGGGTTCGGCCGAGCCCAGGCCGAAGATCCCGACCTACACCCTGTTCTCGAATGGGTGCGGCAAGGTAGCCGTCCAAACCGGGGGGACGTCAGTCCGTACGGACTCGTCACGAAGAGCCTGTGGGGTGCCTTCGATATGTTGGAGATTTGCGATTCGCTGTTGGTTAGACGTTGGGTGGATGACCGTGGAAATGTCAAGCGACGACTGCTGGTTGTACCTCGTTCCTTGCGCCGTAAAGTGTTAAGAGAGTGCCACGACGGTCCCACCGGTGGACATCTCGGAGTAAAGAAGACTTTAGCGAAGGTGAGGCAGGCCTATACCTGGCCTGGACTGCAGACGGACATACGTTAATGGTGCCGAAGCTGCGATGTATGTAACAGAAGAAAGCAGGCTGGACGCAAACCGCGAGGACCACACAGTGGACAGATGACTGGTTGTCCGGGAGAGAGGGTTGCAGTCGACATCCTTGGGCCAATGCCCGAGACGGGCAGTGGAATGCCCGAGACGGGCAGTGGAAACCAGTATATTGCGGTCATCGGAGACTATTTTACTCGCTGGGTCGAAGCCGTTGCCATGCCCAACCAAGAAGCTCATACTGTTGCACAGGCTGTGGTGGAACACTATGTGACCAAGTTCGGTGTTCCGATGGCGATCCATTCGGACCAAGGCCGCCAGTTTGAGAGCCGAATTTTCAAAGGGATGTGCCGAATTTTGGGGATGAGGAAGACAAGGACGACGCCATACCACCCCCCAATCAAATGGCATGATTGAGCGGTTCAACAGAACATTAGCTCAAATGCTACATGCCAGTGTTGACCGTCATCCAAGCGACTGGGACTTGCATATACCGCTTGTAGTGATGTCCTATCGTGCTACAGCCCATGAGACGACAGGATTCTCGCCGAATATGATGGTGTTCGGGAGAGAAGTCTCCCTGCGGTCTCACTTGGTACTGGGAGCTCCTCCACGTCAGCAAGTGGAACCTACGCAGTGGGTAGAAGAACTACGGGACGAGATGGACGAGATTCATCGTAACGCCCGGGAAGTGACTGGGGAGAGCCTGCGGCGCCAGAAGAGGGTATATGATACCAAGGCCTTTCCGCAAAAGTATAAACCTGGAGATCAGGTTTATCTGTACATTTCTGCTCCAAGACGTGGAGAGAATCGGAAACTACGAGACCGCTGGGCAGGACCATACGTGATAAAGGAAGCTCTCACGGACGTGACCTACCGCATTGCAGATGAGGACGGAGGTCTCCGGGTTGTTCACCATGACAAGCTGAAGCCTTTCTATGCTCGTGAGATGTCCACCAGTGAGTCAGAAGAAACGTCTGGCGACGATGGAGATGTAGAATCAGATGATAGCGTCGGACATGGGGCTATCTTTCCTTACCCTATGGAACCATCGACTGTCGTCAGAACGCCGACTGTTGACCGGCGACCTCGATTGACCCGGGGCGGGCGTGAGATACGGCGACCACGGAGATTTGCCGATTTCGAGGTTGATTTGCAGTCTGCATCACCATTGGATCTCGAGATGGAAGCTTTACCCCCGGCCGAGGCCGAGACAGAACCGCGGCGGACGACCCGAGGTCGAGTGATTAAACGCCCCACGCGTTATCGGGATTAATGTAATTCGGCAGTGTTTGGTCAGTGCCGTGAAGCAGGGACCTGATGTCTCCTCCTTCAGTTATGACCCAGCAGACCGCTGGGAGGAACGTCTGATGTAATTCTACCGTATTGAAGCCTTTGTTATTATACTTTCGGAGAAAGGACTGCGTGTTCATTCTACTCATCTGTGATTGGTAGCTGTGCCGAGCTCCACGACGAGGGCGTCGTGTTTTCGAAGGCGTGGGTAGTGTGACGAAAATGCCCGTGACCTGGAGAATGTCATTTTCGTTCTACGCCGACATTCTAAATAGCAATGTGAATGGACCGATAATGGTGGATATTCGACTTACCTGTATTAACTGTGCGCTGAAACTTTCAGCGAGGGACGTGTAAATATCCCTGACACGCATCTTGCATCGAAACTGGGCGAGAGAAGTCGAACTCTGCTGATCTGACACGAAATCCAACACCGCCTGAGGCTACACATTCGCTATATGGAAGCTGCCATGTTTGGGCGCGCAAAGGATTCTGGGAGCCAGAGCCTATATAAGACGCAGAGAATGGACGTTCGGGATTCTGCCTCAGACAATCGGCGGGTGAACATCGTGCGGTAGAGCACAGAGACAGGATCGCCGCAAATGCGCCGAATGTGCCGAAAGTGCCGAATTGACTGCCGAAACAGCGCTGAACCATCCGTCGAAGGGTTGGAAAGCCGAGAGCTGAGCCATAGCTTGGGGATAATAGATACTAACACGCACAGTATCTGATGACGAGACGAACCGCCAGACGGGGATAAGATACTAACACGCACAGTATCTGAAGACGAGATGTCCATCAACGGGAAATACAGAGCACCAAATATCCCACACTGCAGCCCATCACACGGATACCATTTTACATGATTACATATACTTGCTCACATACAAGATCGTCGGCCTTCGGGACGGAATAGATCTAATCACACTCACCTACACTAGTTACTCACAGGCCTCGGCTAGGAGTAACTGATAACACAAGCTTACACCCAATGTACATATTTACATTGCCACCGGGCTAGAATTATGCTTTGCCGCAAGTCTTTGAATTCTATTACAAATCATTGATATTAATTGACATTACACTGTAAGGTAATAATACGCTCCCGAGAGCAGGGCATTATTACCACATATATATGCAGACAATCTGAGCTTATTAACTCGTCTTTGGGTCAACGCCGTGAGGGCCGAAGTCGGGTCGCCGAAGACGTGAAGTCTGCCGAGCCGAGTGATACGGAGAGGATTCCAGAGACGATTAATAACGCTTAGATGAACTGGGCCGTGTAACCTGAGACACGGTGGACGTTCCATACAGTCCGGGGCTACGCCTACGACCGGAGAGGAATCAGAGACGCCGTACCATACCACGACGAGAGCCAGTCTGGACGAGACTGGGCCGTGACGCGTCATAGATAGGGTCTCTTGTATATATTGTATATTATTAGTCTTTCTCTTTAAGATAAAGATAACACTTAACGATAACTACCTCTAGTAGGGATCTTTATTACAGATATTGTGCGCGTACAGAGCTGTATACATAGCAGAATACAATATTATTACTTTATTATTGCCTTGGTTGTTTCTACAGGTCCCCCCATCCTACCTCCTCGATCCAGACAAGGTGACAGGTTGAATCGGACCTTCCTCGTTGGCCAATTCCAGTCATACGAGACTGCGTTCACATCAGCCTGACAATTTGTCACAGGGGCCTGAGACCAGGCCGCCTCAAGTCTCGTGTACACCGCAAGAATAGACGTTTTCTGACCGCTCGAACGTCACACATGTAACAAAGATACCGTTACAATATTCTCAATACTTTCGTACATTTGAAGCACCCATGCCTTTATTGTACTTGGATTTCCCGACTTGATTGGTTGGTTGCTTGTTTGAAGTTTAACGTCGCACTTAAACTTATTGGTCACACGGCGACGATGACCCAAACAAACATACCCTAGCAAAACCCTAACCCTAACAACAACAACCTAACCAAAACTACAAACAAACCTGAAGTTTGAATTTTGAAAATTAGGCTCTACAGACACTGGTGATCACAATGGATCGCCATAGAGCCTAATTTGTATGGTACTTTAATCTACCTCCTGTGCCAGACACACATGGTACAAACCATGCTGCCCTAAGCTGGAGGGCTTCCCCACTTGAAAATAGAGTGAGACAAAACAGCAGATTTCAGCGCATGCGCATCCTGCGAGGCTCACTTCTGCGAGAAGAATCTCATGGGCAGGTAGTAGTCATTTCCCGGAAAAAAAATCACCGTTATCAAGTGACGGACTGAACTGTACGGGATAGTATCTCTGTAATAGTACTATATTACCCGACGTATATTAAATATACTGAGTGATAACTATGTGAAAACTAGACTAGAATCTGATGAACTATTTTTTCAGTCAACTGCGAAACGAATCAATACGAGTTGTCTCCCTTGCTCGGTTGTTCAATGGAAGTTTTGTTTATTGATAAACGTCAAGACAGTTCATAATTATTTTAATTTCCGGGTTGCAATTAACAGATTTAGGCTAACTAACTGTACTGATGTTGATTAATTGATTAACTTCTTCCATGGCCTCCCGATTTTCATCTCGGGCACTTTGGGCAAATGTATTAGTTTGCCAGCCCACTGCGTTACACTTTGATTTTGAAAGCAGGACGGTTCTCCAGTGCTACATTATTAGGAGACAGTAATATTGAATTAATTAATAATAGTATCGATGAAAATAATAAACAAAAATAGCCAACCAGATATGTGAAACTGCTCAAAAGATTTTCCAAAATGGCCGCCAGATTTTAATGTTGAGCCGTTCAGGCACACCTATAGGTTTGCGTTATTTGCCAATACTGCTGCGTTGCACTTGAATTTTGAAAGTAGAATAGTTGTACAATGTCACAGTATGGTAATATATAATTAAAAAAGGAATGAAAATAGTAATATTGATAATGATAGTAAGCAAATTAAGCAAACGTAGTTAACCAGATAATGTGATTTTTTTCATAGAATTTTGACACACGGTGTTGGGAAAGCAATGAGATACGGAGTCATTTTGTACTAGGTTATTACAGGCCGTAATAACCATTTTTCAGGATGGCCGCCATGAGGCAGGGTTGTTTTTGATCGTTTCTTTATTTGACTCTGAGTATTATCGCCACCTATTAAACGAGAGGACTACACATTAATAGTAGGGGGCAAACAAAAAAGGTCGCATTTTGTCAGGGGAGGTAATTCTTGCATTCGACAGGGGGCGCCACTAGCTCAAGAGACCAAAAACTACCTCCAACACAGAAGAGTTCCAATGGGCAGGTAACTCTTGATGTACTTTTGTGATTTTTGGCATATTCCGGGTTTTCCCTGATTCGAACATTTGCATATTTAATCTATACGGGGAAATGCCTGTATATGGTATGGGGTGTCATTTTTTTTGGATGTTACTATGGGTTGTTTGGTCTTGTCTTCTTCGTCTCGCCATGTAGAACACGATGGGAAGGGTACTGGAGCTAAGCGGTGAAATTTTTCGAAAAGTCCCGGGTAGGTCTATATATAGGCCCATATAGCCCCATACTGGCTATGGGGGTATAGGTCCATACTGGGAAATTCGTGGGTTTTACTATGGGTTGTTTAGTTTCGTTTTTGAAAAACACGATGGGCGAATGGTTGGAATTTTTTGAAAAAGTCACTGTGCGCATGCGTAGTGGGTAAATAGCGCTGGGTGGACCTTTTGGGGTCTAGGTGAGCTCCTAGTGGGCCGGTGGAGTCGAGTGAGGTATCAATGTGAAGCATACGCGAGAGAGCATCCAACGGGCTGGGTGTGCAGGCGCGATAGACAAAGGGTATGGAAATAGACGTTTTGGGGTCTAGGTGGACCACTGATGGTCCGATGGAGTCGAGTGAGGTATCAATGTGAAGCATTCGTGGAGGAGCATCCGCCTGGGCTAGTGTGTCGCCTGTGTTCAACATTCTGCGCATGCGCAGACAGGGAATTGTGGGAAAAGGGTATGGAAATAGACGTTTTGGGGTCTAGGTGGACCACTGATGGTCCGATGGAGTCGAGTGAGGTATCAATGTGAAGCATTCGTGGAGGAGCATCCGCCTGGGCTAGTGTGTCGCCTGTGTTCAACATTCTGCGCATGCGCAGACAGGGAATTGTGGGAAAAGGGTTTGGAAATAGACGTTTTGGGGTCTAGGTGGGCCACTCGTGGTCTGATGGAGTCGAGTGAGGTATCAATGTGAAGCATTCGTGGAGGACCATCCACCTGGACTAGTGTGTAGTCCGTTTTCAACATTCTGCGCATGCGCAGGCAGGGAATTGTGGGAAAAGTGCATTGGAAGGAACGTTTTGGGGCCGGCAGGGGCCCCTGGTGGGCCGATGGGGTCGAATGAGGTATCAATGTGAAGCATTCGTGAAGGAGCATCCGCTTGGACTAGTGTGTCATTCGTTTTCAACATTCTGCGCATGCGCAGACAGGGAACTTTGGGAAAAGTGCATTGGAAGGAACGTTTTGGGGCCGACAGGGGCCCCTGGTGGGCCGATGGGGTCGAATGAGGTATCAATGTGAAGCATTCGTGAAGGAGCATCCGCCTGGACTAGTGTGTCGTCCGTTTTCAACATTCTGCGGATGCGCAGACAGGGAATTGGGGGAAAAGGGAATGGAAATAAACGTTTTGGGGTTTAGGTGGGCCACTATTGGTCCGATGGAGTCAAGTGAGGTATCAATGTGAAGCATTAGTGAAGGAGCATCCGCTTGGACTAGCGTGTCATTCGTTTTCAACATTCTGCGCATGCGCAGTCAGGGAACTTTGGGAAAAGTGCATTGGAAGGAACGTTTTGGGGCCGACAGGGGCCCCTAGTGGGCCGATGGGGTCGAGTGAGATACCAATGTGAAGCACACGTGAGGGAGCCTCCGACTGAATGGATGTGGGGTAGGAATATCGTCATTCTGCGCATGAGCAGTCAGTCCGTAGTATGGAAATAAACATTTTGGGGCCGATATGGACCACTAGTGATCCAAATGGGTCGTGGGAGGTGTCAAAGTGAAGCTTTTATGAAGAAGAGTCAGAATGGCGTGTTTTTTATTGCACGTTGCGTCAATCTGCGCATGCGCAGTTGGGTGTATTAAGTAAAGTGGCCATTTTGGGGAAGTGAAGGAAGGTACTTGGTGTAGAGATGAATCACTATTGGTCCGAATGCGTCGTGTGGGGTGTCATTTTGTAGCTCTCGAGGTGTAGACCCCGTTTTGAAGGATGTTCACTGCATCGTTGACGTCATCAGTTAGGGTAGTAGCCAAAGTTGGCGTTTTGGGGCGGTGAAGGAAGCTATTTGGTGTAGAATGGACCATTCTTAGTCCGAATGCGTCGTGTGAAGTGGCATCTTGTAGCAACGCCCGCTAACGCCAAGCTCAACGCTTCAACGACCTGGTGAATCAGCCCAAAAGCTCTCATTTTCCTGGAATTGCCACTAATATATCGAAATGCAGTGACGCCCGTCAACGCCCGTCGTTACGCCTTAACACCCTAGCATAACACCTTGACGCCATGATATAGACCGGAGAGAGAGCAACAACAACAACAAAGATGACAGAAGAGAGAACAACAACAACAATAAGTTTTTTTATATAGTTTATTCTCCCCAATGTTACATCATACCCACGCTGGGGGAGCCGCGTTGGAGATGTTTACAATTCAAGAAGACTTGTCCAATCAGAGGTCGCCATTTGGCGCTGTATCTGTCATATTCGTTCTTGCTCGTTAGATGTATTCTTGGCTGCTCTTGTCCAATCAGAAGCCGTTCTTTCAGAATTTGGGACATGAGTTAATCCCTATATGTACAGACACCACCACACACCACTATTATCGCCACCACACACTACCACTCACGCACATCGGTGGTGGTGGTAGCTCCCGTGTGCTCCAAGCTCCAAGAGCTCCGGAGCTCCGGAGCACCCTGGTGTACCCTATGCCCAACTGGCTATAGGGTACAGGGTGCACCACAGATGCGTGCGCATGCGTACGATGACGTCACTTCCGAGAGCTCCGGAGCTCCGAGCTCCGCCCCACAGGAGCTACCACCACCACCGATGTGCGTGAGTGGTAGTGTGTAGTGGCTGTAATAGTGGTGTGTGGTGTTTTCTGTACATATAGGGTACATGGCTATAGGGTACAGGGTGCACCACAGATGCGTGCGCATGCGTGCGCACGCGTACGATGACATCACTTCAGAGCTCTGAGCGCCAAGAGCTCCTGAGCTCCGAGCTCCGCATCACGGGAGCTGCCCCCACCACCGATGTGCTTGAGTGGTAGTGTGTGGTGGCGGTACTAGTGGTGTGTGGTGTTGTCTGTAGATATATGGATTAACTCATGTCCCAAATTCTGCAAGGACGGCTTCCGATTGGACAAGAGCAGCCGAGAATACATCTAACGAGCAAGGACGAATATGGCAGATACAGCGCCAAATGGCGGCCTCTGATTGGACAAGAGTCTTCTTGAATTGTAAACATACCCAACGCGGCTCCCCCAGCGTGGGTATGATGGAACATTGGGGAGAATAAACTATATAAAAAAACTTGTTGTTGTTGTTGTTCTCTCTTCTGTCATCTTTGTTGTTGTTGTTGTTCTCTCCCCGGTCTATATCATGGCGTCAAGGTGTTATGCTAGGGTGCTAAGGCGTAACGACGGGCGTTGACGGGCGGCACTGCATTTCGATGTATTAGTGGCAATTCCATGAAAATCAGAGCTTTTGGGCTAATTCACCAGGTCGATGAAACTTTGAGCTTGGCGTTGCTGCAAGATCCCACTTCACTCGACGCATTCGGACTAAGGATGGTCCATTTCTACACCAAATACCTTCCTTCACCGCTCCAAAACGCCCACTTTGGCTACTACTCGTACTGATGACGTCACCGATGACGTCACAGACGCAGCGGACATCCTTCAAATCAGGGTCTACACCCCGAGAGCTACAAATGACACCCCACACGACGCATTCGTGGTCCATTTGTACAGCAAATACCTTCCTTCACTTCCCCCAAAATGGCCATTTTACTTTCTACACCCAACTGCGCATGCGCAGATTGACGCGACTTGCAATAAAAAACACGCCATTCTAACTCTACCCCACAAAAGCTTCACTTTGACACCTCCCACGACCCATTTGGACGACTAGTGGTCCATATCGGCCCCAAAATGTTTATTTCCATACTACGGCCTACCCCACATCCACCCAGTCGGATGCTCCCTCACGTGTGCTTCACACTGATACCTCACTTGACCCCATCGGCCCACTAGGGGCCCCTGTCGGCCCCAAAACACTAGGCCAGGCGGATGCCCCTTCACGAATGCTTCACATTGATACTTCACTTGACTCCATCAGATCAATAGTGGCCCACCTAGACCCCACCCCAAAATCCAGCCGTCGTCCATTAGAGAATATCCTCGTCCATTTCCATTCCCTTTTCCCACAATTCCCTGCCTGCGCATGCGCAGAATGTTGAAAACGGACGACACACAACAGCGGATGCTCCTTCACGAATGCTTCACATTGATACCTCACTCGACTCAATCGGACCACGAGTGGTCCACCTAGACCCCAAAATTACAAGCGTCTAGTCCGTCATTCATAATCCAGCCGTCGTCCATTAGAGAATATCCTCGTCCATAATCCAAAGACCTATTCCATTTTCCATATAACAGTATTAGC
The DNA here is from genome assembly GCA_036873755.1 of Hanleya hanleyi. Classification (NCBI taxonomy): domain Eukaryota; kingdom Metazoa; phylum Mollusca; class Polyplacophora; order Lepidopleurida; family Hanleyidae; genus Hanleya; species Hanleya hanleyi. The sequence continues at coordinate 68,779 of JAVTVY010018407.1, forward strand.
ACCAAATTCAAAAAGACAATCATAGTATACATAAACATAGGCTTGTTTCCTGCAAGAGAGAAGCGGTCAAGAGTTTTCAATGATGCCGGCAAGATATCATGATGTTCCAAAAATATCCAATCCGTATCGCTGATCAGTATTCTTAATCGCCTAAACGCCTATGTCCATACCCTTTTCCCACAATTCCCTGTCTGCGCATGCGCAGGATGTTGAAAACGAACGACACACTTGTCCAGGCGGATGCTCCCTCACGTATGCTTCACATTGATACCTCACTCGACTCCATCGGCCCACGAGTGGCCCACCTAGGCCCCAAAACGTCTATTTCCATATCCTTTTCCCACAATTTCCTCTCTGCGCATGCGCAAGATGTTAACACGAACGACAAACTAGTCCAAGCACATGCTCCTTCATGAATGCTTCGCATTGATACCCCACTCGACTCCATCGGACCATTAGTGGTCCATCTAGACTCCAACACGTCTATTTCCATACCTTTGTCTACGGCGCATGCGCAGAATGACGTGGGTTCCACGTCACACCCATCCCGCTGGATGCTCCCTCACGTATGCTTCACATTGATACCTCACTCGACTTCATCGGCCCACTAGGGGCCCACCTAGACCTCAAAACGTCCACCCAGCGCTATTTACTGACTACGCATGCGCATAGTGACTTTATCAAAACATTTCAACCATTCGCTTCAGGACCCTGCCCATCGTATTCTACATGGCGAGACGAAGAAAACAAACCAAACAACCCATAGTAAAACCCGCGAGTAATTTCCCAGTATGGACCTATACCCCTATAGCCAGTATGGGGCCATATGGGCCTATATACAGACCCACCCTGTACTTTTCCAAAAAAATTCACCGATTAGCTCCGGGACCCTTTCCGTCGTGTTATACATGGCGAGACGAACATAACAAGACCAAACAACCCATAGTAACATAAAAATAAAAAAAAATGACACCCCCATACCTCATACAGGCATTTTCCAGTATAGATTTAATATGCAAATGTTCGACTCAGGGAAGATAACCCGGAATTTGCCAAAAATCACAAAAGTGCATCAAGAGTTACCTCCCCATTGGAACTCTTCTGTGTTGGAGGTAGTTTTTGATCTCTTGAGCTGGTGGCGCCCCCTGTCGGATGCAAGAGTTACCTTCCCGGCGATATGCGACCATTTTTGCTTGCTCCCTACTACTCACAGTTCGACAGTTAGATAATAAGGGCCACCTCTTCCAGCAAATGCGAACAGATTTATCCTTCTGACTCAAATGTCGTAGTCTTGTCGGGATGTGCTACTCACAAGTACGTTTCTGTATGATAGAGCTTTTTTACTTGATGCCATCATGTAAATTAGTATAGTACGCTTTCATGTAAAGAAAACGCGGAGAAATACTTTGAAAGAAATACATTATCGAACGCAAAGACTTTTCTGGATATACACTTTCAAAATATATTTTAACATGATGTTGAGGTAAATATGCCTTTAGCGTGAATAAGTGGATTCGCTTCAAAACTTTGGGGGCATACTTAGCGAAACGTTGTGGCAAAACATGTATTTATTCGAAAAGTGAAAATCCAGAAAAAAATATTCCTTCCATTTATGTTCACTTCTATGGTTATTCCAATCTCATGAAGCAACCATTTTTGTGGGTCGGCATGGCCGCAAGTATTCAAAATACCGATGACGTTTTGAATAAAACAAAAGACTTTATAACCCCGATATGAAAATTAAGCTAAGAAGACAGAGAGAGTATATCCGCTTTTACCTTTCTGAAAATTTCGGTGAATATCCGGAGATGGTGACAGATTGGATTGAAAAATCTTGGATGCTAAGATAAGCACCACCTCAAGGAAAGTTCATACAGATCTGAACAAAGCTCGGTTTGTTTCCAATTGCAATATCTCATTCATGGCGTACGGAAACAGCTGGTGCCCATGTCGATTTGAATGCAGCATGATATTGTCCATCTGCTTGTTCATTCAATGTTATGCAAGTAAGGGAATGTCGTTATAGAGATGCTGCACAAGTGTTTTCAACTTAGTGGTTTCAGTTTTGGGGAAGGGGGCAAGGGTTTATAGGGCCACAAAATCAATACAACAATCCGACGGTTTAATACTTTGACTTCCAAGATTTGTTCGCTAAGTACACCACATAACAAGATACTCTCCTCAAAACTTCTCTCGAGAGACCATTGCTAAAAAACTTATGTTTGGCATATTCCAGCATATGAAGAATACGTTATTGTTGATGTATGTCTTCGTTTAATAGTAATGACGTAAACTGCTTGGCTACAAGATACTGTGCTTATGTGACGAGTTCAATCACCTCGCAAACCGTTACTACAAAAACTAGTTAAGTCGTTTTAGGTTTCACTCAAGGTTTCTTGTGAGTAGTATATAGCCGTGATTTCGACATCCCGGCGCCTCACTGCGCATGCACGAGAAAGTTGTGTGCGCGGAAGTGTTGTGCGCAGGTATGAGATTTTGTGGCGGTTTTGTGGCGGTGTGCGCAGGAGTGTTGTGACGTCATGTATGACGTCATTTCCGGTTTGCGTGAATCGGGCGTGTGTATTCCTCCGCGGTGATGCGGTAGGGTGGTGATGCGGTCTGCCTCCGTGGACAGAAAGTAGTCCCAAATTCTCCGGCATTCTCCTGCAATCTTCAGGGCCGAGAGGGGTCCCTAGTGTACCAATTGGATCGTATGAGGTATCAATGTGAAGCGTTCGTGAAGGAGCATCCAAGGAAATGGGTGTGACGTGAAACTGACGTCATTCTGCGCATGCGCAGTAGACAAAGAGTATGGAAATAGACGTTTTGGGATCTAGGTGGGCCCCTATTGGTCCGATGGAGTCGTATGAGGTATCAATGTGAAGCATTCGTGAAGGAGCAACCGACGGGATGGGTGTGACGTGGAACTGACGTCATTTTGCGCATGCGCAAGCAGGAATTGTGGGAAAAGGGTATGGAAATGGACGTGTTGCGGTCTAGGTGAGCCTCTAGTGGTCAGATGGAGTGGTGTGAGGTCTTATGTTGAAGCTCTCGTGGAGGAGCATCCGACTGTGCTCATGGTTCGTGCGTGTTCAAGAGTCTGCGCGTGCGTAGTCTGGCCGTCGTATAGAAAGCAGGCATTTTGGGGGTGCGTGGCAGTGTGTTTGACCAACCACTATGGGTCCATGGTTGTGGTTGGGTCGTGTGGGTTCTGCGCACAGACGTCACTTCCTGGTTTCACTAAAACTACCTCCGAACCCAGAAGAGTTCCAATTTTCCCCTTACACGTAGGGTGCGGATTTTCAACATCCAAGATTTTCCCGGCCGGCCGGCCGCAGCGCGCGCGTGGGTAGAAGGGAAGTTTCGAAAGTGTGCAAGGGCACTATATCACATCGGGGTATATATTTCATCCAAGTATAGCGGAAAGCGGTTGTCGTGAATAACAACAAGTTCAGCAATGTTTATACAGTTTATTATCCCCAATGTTGCATCATACCCAGGCTGGGAGAGCCGCCCTGGGTATGTTCAGTATGTTCACAGCAAAACAAATTGAAATGTCAAACACCACGTTTTATTATTTAACGCACCGTCACATTTAATGTTTACTGAGCTCAAGTCAACGTTCAGTATGTAGACATAGAGAGTATATACGACATGTTATGCTATTCATCATTATGCAAGGGTGACGCCTTCAGCCGATGGGGGTGGTCGGTCAGCTTGGTAACGAAAAACGCAACATTGGTCACCCTCTCTACGACCCATTGTGTGTTGGGGCGTTGACGATATGCCCATCTCAAGGGATCCACGGTGTCCCGTTTCTTCAGCATCGTCTCTAGCGACGCCCGGTTAATGATGGTGAACGGCTGGTCAACCACATGGCTGTTATTACTGGCATAATAATACCGTAACTGGTCCGTCGCTTTGTGACGTAAGATGTACCCGAAAGCGACATTCAATTTGAAGACCGTAGCTTGGTCCTTATATGTGTTGTAATTGAAGATGGCTTCCACGTAGCTGCGTAGAAGGGTGAGGTCGGTGAGTGGGAAATTGTAGATATCTGGAATAGGGCGATCACGGTGAAAAACGTGCCGTATCCTGGGCCACTGGCGCCGATAGATGTCACTCACTGGATGGGCGTCCTGTAACAGATCGCTAGGAACATCCACTGCATCTTCCAGAAAATGTTCGATGTCGTCAGGCGTATGACTAGCAACAATAATGCTAGGGACTGGCTGGATATCTAGGCTCTTCTGAACTGTGGGTACAGGCGGGCTCTCTGTGATCGCATCACCAGTGGCATTCGTCTCCCCGGGCTCATCTTCACTGGGTCTGACCCTCCTGGGTGCCACTTTAGTGGGAAGTTGTCGCCCAAGCCGTAGAGACGGGGCATGAATCAAACACTGATGCCGTCTTAACTGACTGGGTCGTTTGAAGAGTTGACCACATTCATTACATTGTTCCGTCGCGCCCTCGTGGAATGAGCGGACGTGGCGCATTAAAGGATCCTCCCGATTAAATGATCGTGCGCAGGTTATACAAGTATACCGTGCGCCGTTGTGGATGGAGGACTCGTGCCGTCGCAAATCTTCTGGGCGAGTAAACTGCTTCTGGCAAGTTGTGCAAGTGAACATCTTGGTGCTATTTCGTGTCATATAGGTCTTCTCCGCCATGATATCAACCTTCATGTGTTTAGTGATTATGTTTTCCACCATGGGCAGATCACATATATCGGCCACATGCTGCATCTCATCAACGAGGCAAATACGGTGCTGTAGAGGCTTAGCTCGGTGAGATGGCTCCATGACTGTTGGCTCCACTGGTCAGGCAAGTAGCTGCTATGGTAAGATAGGCTGGTGAGGTTCAGGCAAGTAGCTCCTCTCGTCAAATAGGCTCAGGCTGGTCAGGCAGGTTCCGGCTGGTCAGGTCAAGCAGGCCAATGAATTCAGCAATGCCCTAAAAATTCCCACTCTTATACACCTACATAGAAGTACCCGGATGCAGGCGCGGACGTCACCGAAAAAAACATCCACATACAACTCACCACATGCAGTCGCCCCCTCAAAACCCTCATACATACCCGAAAACACACGGACGTCACCGAAAACACACGGACGTCACCGAAAACACACGGACGTCACCGAAAACACACGGACGTCAGCGAAATTGTGGAAAACCCCACCGACAGGTCAGTATATGTCCTATCATGTTCACAGGTCACGCCCCATTCACCCAGACCCTCATACATAGAAAAAAACCCCCATCATGTTCCCAGATCACGCCCCATTCACCCAGACCCTCATACATAGAAAAAACACAGACAGGTCAGTACTTGCATTCCTATCATGTTTCCAACCCAGGTCACGCCCGATACAGGATTGACCTGTAATCGTTGTTGTTGTTGCTCTCTTTTTTGGAGTAACCCATCAGAATAGTGCGCATCACGGACTACACCCGTAGAGCTACGTATAGTCGCGCATGTGTGACATGGTCTATAAAACACGTCCCTCTGGATCCCACACCCCCATTCCTACGGTTGCAGAGCCATGACGGACACCCATCCCTATGCGACTCGCATTTTACAGCATGCGACGGTGGTTAATTCGCTCAGGGATTACCGAGCAGTGGTTCGGTCCATGTTTGCAGATGGCGACAACAACGATGGACGACGGCAGATCCTGAAAGAGTTCACAGGAGCGGCCCTCGACAGAGTGCACTCGATGGAGAGGTGTGCCATCGCTCACCACTACTGGACTATGACAGCCATCCTTGATGCTCGAGCTATGGACCACGAGCGCTCACGCCGCAACCAGCGACGGCTGGTTGGCGTAGTCATGGTCTGTGCCCTATTGACCCTGACGCTGTGGCATTGACAGTGGGACCTGACCATAAATACGAGGGTCAGACACAGTGTGCGTCATTCACCGATCGTCATTGGGTCAACCATGTCACCGAGGGACCTGACCATAAATACGAGAGACAGTCAGAGGGTGTGTCATTCACCGTTCGTCATTGGGTGAACCATGTCAACAGTTTCACGAGCCATCCTCCCCCTTACATCCCGGGCGGGGTTACACGTCTATGAAGATAAAGTCACCCTCGTGGAAGACCGTGGAGATGTTTGCTGGTCGCGCGCTGAGACCGTATCGAATACGGTTACGCTACACCGTGACGGCTTGAACAAATTTAAACGGATGTTGAGTGGTGATCTCGACGGAAACTTCATCCACATAGACAATGCCATCTACGTACACTGTGGACCCTTCTTCTCACGCCTGGGCCGTTACCAAGACCCTACGCGAGGCTTCACCCTAGACCCCGATCTGTGGACAGCCTTCGAAAAAGTGGTGCATATTGTGGACCAGCTGTTTACATCGGACGAGCGATCATCAGACGAGTTGGAGTGGGCTCGTGCCCTGAGAGAAGCGGCGGCAGAACCAAATGAACAAATTTCTAGCAATGAAGCGGAGGCAGACGATGATGCCAGTGCTTACCCGGCTAGACTCAGTCAGCCCAGTGACATGACCACCCGATCCTTTGATCTCACGGGGTTCTCCCTATAAATACGAGAGACAGTCAAAGCTGGTACCATTCACGCACTGACCATGACGGAGCATATGATACTGGCATATCTCAACTTGACCCCCGAGGTTTTCCTGCATGTTTATGCGGATATGGTCGATATCATGGAGGAGGTGGGAGACATCTGTGATGCAGCCCCTACACAACCGTGCCCAGCCCACATTCGTCTGTCCCGGGAGGGCTGAACCAAATTCAAACGGGTGTTGTCTGGTGAACTGGACGGCGACCTCATCCACTTGTGTCACGATGTGTACATCCGACGCGGCCCTTTCTTTGCTCAATTGGCTCGGCTAGATGGGGGTACAGTGCAGTTTACCCCCCACCTTGATCTATGGTCTGCATTGGAAGATGCCGTGGTAGATGTGGATCAAGTGCTTATCAAGCGGTCATCAGACGAGTTGGACTGGTCATTTACCATAGACACTGTGTTGGCAGAAGCCAACGAAGAAAATCAGAAAGAAACTCCGGCCCAAGATATACCCGTTATAAATAAACGATAGAGCCAGGATCCATCATCATTTGTCACCATGAAGAGCTGGGAGAAGGTCTTGGATAACTTATACTACAGTCCCGACAGTCCGGCGGCCTATAGTGCATTGACGGCTCTCCATCGAGCGGCCAAACCCCAGGGGATACAACGTGCCCAAGTCCGAGATTGGTTAAGAAAACAAGACACCTATACCTTACATCAATCTGTCCGTCGCCATTTTCTACGGAACCGGGTCATCGTGGGAGGAATAGATGCCCAGTGGCAAGCGGATTTGGTCAATATGAGCGCCTTTGCCAAACACAACGATGGGAATCGGTATATCTTGACGTGCATCGATATCCTGTCGAAGTATGCGTGGGTGGTACCCATCCGGACGAAAATGGGGGCGAATCTCATAGCGGCGTTCAAAAACATCTTCAAGACCGGGCGCAAACCTTTGTATTTTCAAACCGACGAAGGCACGGAATTCCTCAACAGACCGTTCCGACAGTTTCTGAAAGCCCAGAAGGTGTTTTTCTTCCATACGTACAACGAGACCAAGGCTTCCGTGGTGGAAAGGTTCAACAGGACATTCAAAGGCCGCATGTATAAATATTTCACCTAGAAGAATACAAGGCGGTACATCGATGTTCTCCCGAAACTTGCGAGTGGTTACAATCGAGCCCCCTATACCGGAGTATAGAGAAAGCCCCCATTACCGTGACCCAACGCAATGAAGCCCAAGCCCAGCGTGTCTTGTACCCCAGGCAATCGCAGCGAACGACGAAGGAGGTGTACAAGGTCGGGGACCCTGTACGGATCAGTAAAGTCAAAGGTCAATTTGAGAAAAGTTACTTGCCCAAGTGGAGCGATGAGCACTTCCTGATTAAACGGCGCGTACCCCGACAGCAGCGAGTCTATGAACTGGAATTACAGCCTGTCGTAAAAACACAGCAAGACTACTACACGGTGGAGCAGATTTTGAAAACGGAACGTCGACGTGGAAAACTGTTTCATTTCGTCAAATGGCAAGGCTGGCCCAGTTCTTTCAATTCCTGGGTCGCTGCCAACCAGGTGAAACGACAATAAAGCCAGACACCACTGTCGTCATCCGTCATTCCACGTTCGACCACAGTGCTATGAACAAGCAGCAGCTGCCTCTGAACACAGCGTCTCCCAAAACGCGCAAAGCGCAAGTGGGCTTTGTGGTGATAGTGCTAACCCTGCTGAGTGTGTTGTACGGAGGTGTGTTTTACGACGTAGCCTATGTCAGCACGCTACTTAACCAACTGAGAACACCAGCCACCAGTCAAACCAGTCTGCAGATAGCACCAGTCAACCCCGTATAGAGCCCAGTCATCACCACCACCCGTGTACAAGCCACATCGAGCTCCACACCAAGTATACAGTCCACACCTACACCAAGAACACCCACTACGTCTGAAAATCCACGGGATTTCATCCCTCACAGTGAACAGACAACGACGACCGACGTTGTACTCACCACCACCACTCCAGTTCACTCGTACCAAATTTACAAGAGCGGGTTATCACGACAGCGCATACAGCTCGAACCATGGACTCTCGGTGGAAGCATCCCTTCACTTGCGTCATCGCAGGACCGACGGGTTCCGGCAAAACGCACTTCGTCAGGAAGCTCCTTCAACACGCCGACAGCATGATCACCCCACCCATTGCCCGAGTCGTGTGGTGTTACAGAGAATGGCAGGCAGCGTATCACGTTCGTGGAAGGCCTACCTAACCTGGCCGATTTGGAACCGGACACCTTGGTGGTTCTGGATGATCTCATGCCGGAGACGGATGTGCGGGTCATCCAACTCTTTACCAAAGGCAGCCATCATCGACGGCTCAGCATCATCTACATTGTGCAGAATCTGTTCAGTAAAAACAAAGAACATAGGAACATCAGCTTAAATGCCCACTACCTGGTGGTCTTCAAAAACCCGAGAGATACCACTCAACTGCTGCACCTGGCGAGACAGATGTATCCCGGCCGCACATCGTTTGCGTGGGAAGCCATCAAAGATGCGACAACCCCTCAGCACGGGTATATGCTCTTTGACCTGAAGCAAGCCACCCCCGACCACCTTCGACTACGGACCGGCATCTTTCCCGGAGAGACCCACCACGTGTACATGCAAAAATAATGTAAACACACCCACAGTGGCTCCCCCAGCTGGAGTGTGTGTTTGATGATGGGGGTAATAAAAAGAATTAATACCACAGCATGGTTGACTTTGTCTCTGTTCTCTGAGGTAGATAAAAAGAGCAGAGTTGTGAGTTCTAGCATTAGTTGTACATGATGTCTGCGCGAGTACGGAAGCACGCTCCGACGCTCTGTGTATTGAAGACGGCCCCCCCCCCCGAGTTGGTCCGAACCGTTGTACGCGGTGCGGACCCTGACCTTGTACGCTGTCTGTGCGAGATCGGGTATAACCTGTTAAAAGGCAACGTACCACTGACTCCGGCTCAGAAGACCAAGTTGGCCAAGTATAAGACAGGTCTCCGAACCCTAATCCAGAAGCGAGTCTCTCAAATACAAAAGGAAAAGGTGTTACAGAAAGGCGGCTTTCTCGGGGCCATCTTAGCACCGTTGGCCGCTTCCGTGTTGGGTCCACTATTGGGTGGACTCTTCGGCCGACAATGAACCACACGAAAAAAATGGTCCTCGTCGAATCAGGATTTCTTCAAAACCTCCAATCACCCTACCCTGTCCCACCTACGGTGAAGACCATAAACACACTCGATGGAGAGATGCAACAGATCTTACAGAGACCGGGGTTAAGCGACAGTGAGAAAGTACAACGGTACAATGAGACGCTTCAACGGTACATGACGTTCATGGACCAATACAAAACCCTCTCTACCCCAGCACCACCACCACCACCACCACGTGACACACCGCCGACCTCAGCACCGCTCCAACAGCCCTCATTACCAGGGGTACCACCCACAGCCCCACAGTGGGTCGAAGACGAAGTGCTGAAGAGTGTACCTGCATCGTTCAAGAAACAAGCTGGCCTGGTATTACAACGGATGAAACAGAATCCTAACATGACTTGGAATGATAAAGGCGAACTCCTGGTACAGAATCAGGTGGTCCCCGGGACCCACATGGCGGATTTAGTGAATGACCTGATGCGTCAACGCAGGTCGCACACGGATCCTCGAGGATGGAAGGTCTTCGCTCAAGGCTTGAAAGACATGCATGTACCACAGGAATTGGTGGGGAATCCCCAGCGCTGGGCCTTTATGCAGCGGACCCAGCAATCGCCGAGTGGCCCACTACCTTCTTGGGAATCCGAATGGGAACCGGAGTCACCCCCCAAAACATCACCACAACGGGCACCTTTTTTCAGGTCTTTAAAAAACCACCCTTGATCAAGACACCCCACATCTCCAGAGCCGTGACACGTAGCAAGTGACCGCGACGAACATGACGCCGGACACAACCCCCCAAGGCCTGGAACACCTATTAAAACCAACAGCAGCAGCAGGACAGCTCAGTCGCCATGTTTTACCTCACCCTACCCAGTAACAGTTCGCTGGATGTGTTTCCTGACAACACCTTGGGCAAGTACGTCACCCAGTCACCGCAACCGTTGCATTTATCTGGACGATGAGAATGTGGCCTCGTGGATATCCAATATCCTTACTCGTGGTACAACGTGCGAGCCAATGAAGTGTGGTACGAGGTGACCTACGAAGGCAAAAACCCCCCGACTCACCCTCCCCGAAGGCCAATACGATACCCCAAGGAAATGATGCAGGGGATGACAAGACTGTTGTATTATAAAGCTCTACGGGAGGTCACGAATGTTTCAAAACCCATCAAATCCATTCCCTTCAAGAATCACGTGGACTACAATTACAACGCACACAACGACAAGGCACAGATCCTCCTCACTGCCAACGTGAGTGTCGTATTGAATCCTATCCTACAGCAAATGCTGGGTCTCGCTCACGCGACCTACACGGATCCATCCGAGGACCATGGCCAGATCCCGATGGGTATGAAGTCGGGTATGTACGGACTCTACGTCTACTCGGACATCGTGGGCGATATCAACACACCTCTGTTACGGGTGGTCCCCATTAAAAAGACGTATGGAGATCAAGTCACACACAGTTATACCCACATGCTCTACCTACCCGTATGACAAACCGACATCAACACTATCACGGTGGATATAAGAGATGACACGGGACGACCGGTGGAATTCGAACGAGGAAAAGTGATGCTGACACTTCATTTTCGACAAGCACATGCTCCCCACTTTGTATAATGAAGGTTCCTTACGAGTGCGATGCACGCAGCTATATAGACTATTATGCCCAACAAGCCGGGGGTGGCCTTCCCGTCTTTAGTGGTGCACGCATGCAACGAGGACATGGACTGGGGAACATACTCGGGAGCATAGTGAAAACGTTCCTGCCCTTGGTGACGCGTGGGGTGAAAGCAATCGGCAAACAAGCGCTACGCAGTGGACTGCAAGTGGCCGTTGATGTCTTGGGGGTACGGCACCCAAAGAAGCCTTGAAACGGCGGGCCAAAGAAGCGGGAGGCGTCTTGGTGGCCAAAGCACAAACGCACCGTAGGGAATAAAAGACCTGCACCACCAAGACCACGCACCAGTCGACGACCGACCCAGCGACGACGCACATCGTAGACCCAGGATATCTTTTCTTAAACATGTCCTTGACCCACGCAGAGTCCTGCCCCTCCACCAACAGTGAATTTGATTTGTGGACCGTCCCGCCCACACAGACCAGTGCCGAACAAGGATTATGGGTGGAGCATCTCCCGCTCTCCAGCATCAACGAAACAGGGCCCATCGAGTTCACCATCAGTAATGCGGATACGGCCTATGTGGATTTAGCCCATACATACTTGTATGTGAAAGCCAAGGTCGTCAATGGGGATGGCTCCAGAATCATCCAAGCTGCAACGGTGGGCCCGACGAATCTCTGGCTGCACTCGATGTTTCAACAGGTGGGTATTTTTCTCAGCGACAAACTCATCAGTGACTCGACTAACACGTACCCCTATCGAGCCTACATCGAGGCACTGTTGTCGTATGGACGAGAGGCCAAACAATCTCAGCTGACAGCTGCTTTATTCAACCAGAACACAGCCGAGCACATGGACACGGTGGACAATGAAGGATATAACAAACGGAAGGCTTTCACTGCGAACGGCGCCTCGGTGGATCTCATGGGTCGACTACACGCAGACATTTTCATGCAAGACCGGTACCTCTTGAACAAGATCCCCATCAAAATCCGACTGAAACGGGCGCCTCCGACCTTCGCCTTGATGGCCACTAACGTAGACAGGCATGCAGCTGACTATAAGATTGTCATTCAAGACGCAGTCCTGTATGTCCGAAAAGTGAAACCGATTCCAGCCGTTCAATTGGGACACATGAAAGCCTTGGAAACAAAACCAGCCCAGTACCCTATCCGACGTGTACAAACCAAAGTGTTCTCTGTGCCTGCTGGAAATATGAGCGCCAACAAAGAAAACCTGTCCCTGGGGGAACTACCCAAGCGATTGATCCTGGCCTGTGTGGAAAATACCAGTTTCAGCGGAGCCTACCCAGAGAACCCGTTTGA